>JAODYD010000001.1:595023-625749 GCA_026262445.1 Bipolaris bicolor | reverse complement strand
GGGGGGGAGCTGTTTCCCTTAGCGCCTTTTTTTTTTGCTCTTTCTGCGTCTTCGTAGAAATTATGGTAATGACAGCATTATAGACAGTTTATGGGTGTGACGTAGGGTATTGGTCTTTTTGAAGCTTGCAGAGTTGGGTTGTTGGGAGAGTACAAGATATGCGGCATAGTTGGTAGAGAGGCATAAGAGAGACTATCGATATTTGGGTACTGACATGCTTCTTCTTCTCCTTTGGGGTTTGAATGACGGGTGTTTTTAGATGGATTCTCCCTAGCTTCCGTTGTGCTTCACAGAATTGTGCGAGACAGCATCACTTGGGACCAAAGTCACAAGTCAAAAAACTGTTGGTACACGCCTTTGAATTCATCGTCTAAAGGATACATCTGATGAGAGCTACTCATTCTACTATCCATGACGTGACGTGTATGGCTCTCAGCCCTTGTCTCCATCTCTCCCTTCTCTCATGCAGCATCATCGGGTCTGGTGTAAATGGCCAGTTCACGTAGAAACGGAAGCCAGAAGAGTCTCATACTTGTTCTTCCAGTACGTGGTGTCACCGTTGTTCTGCGAAGCCTTGGCTGCAATGAGCTCCTTCTGCAAACCTTTGATGGTTTCCTCCCTGTCGAGAGCATCCTTGCGATACTGCTCAGCCTGCCTGTACGTCGGAAGCATGTCCTTGTATTCCTTGTACGAGCGCTTGGCGAGTTCGGTCCACTCTTCCAGCGTGTTTTCAAGAACGGTGATTCTCTCGGCCTGTTTGTGAACGAGGTCGGCGGTATCGGAATCAGTGGGCTCGACCCCCTTGCTCAATGAATCCACCTTCTTAGAAAGCGCCTCCTTTTCAAGCTTGGTATTGTTCACTTCGTCTTGAGCCGCCTTCAACTGACTGGTGAGACTGCTAACATGCCCCGACAACTTCGAGTTTTCATGATCGAGTTTGATGACTTCGTGGTCGATATCAGTAAGCTTGGCCAGGCGCTGCTGCAACTCAGCGTTTTCCTTCTGTAAGCGCTCGATGTCGTTTTTCAGACCGTCGATCTCTTTGGATTGCTCGTTGAGTCTCTGAAAATGTATCAGCATTATCTGCACTTGAACAGTCTGTCGAATATACATACCGCGAAAGCCTTTGCATGCTCTGCCGCCTGGTTGCTGTACTTCGCGTTCAGAGTTTTGTGCTCTTTTTTGGCTTTGTCGGCATCAAGTCGGGCGATACGTTCAATCTCTTCTAAACCAGTGATTTTTGACATAAGGGCTGCAGTCGTCTTCCTTTCTTCAGCGAGTTGGCCAGTAATTAGCTTCAGCTCTTCGGTAGACTCTCGATCAGCCTTTGTCCTGCCCTGATGTTCTTCGAGTTTCTGCCGCAGCGCATCGACTTTTACAAGAAGCTGTTTGTTAGAAGCTACGACAGTTTCTAGCTCCTTCTGCATGGCATCGGCCTTACATAGATCTTCAGCCTTTGTAGCATGTTCCTTTTCGAGAAGCTGCATGTACTTGTCCACTTCAGTGCGGAGATTGCCTTTTTCAAGCGTGAGGCGCGAAACACGTTCCTGCAGGGCCTCAATGTCTTTGATTTTGGCGGCAGTCTGCTCTTTGTATGCGTGGAATGCTTCATGGTGCTCGAGGATTAGATCATGTTGAATGTTAACCTATAGTTGTTTCAAGTCAGCAAGTGTCACGAGCTTACGAAATCCTGTAAGGGTGAACCGACCTTCTTGTGCTGAATGTTTAGCTCGTGCTGTGTATCTTGGATCATTTGATTCATCAGGGCAGTGTGGTACAAGCTGATGTTGTTGCGCTGCTTATCTAGAAACGTGGGTAGTGCCGCCTTTGCATCATTCATTGCAGTATAGAGCTTTTCCAACTCACCCCACAGGGCCTCGACGGTGACATTGTTCGTATCAGGAGATACCTCTCGAATGAGGTTGAGTAAGCGGCGAGTGTTTGCAACTGTGCTCGAGATGACGGTGGACAACTTCGCAGCATGCTGGTTCACCTCATCGTAGAGACTGTTTGCACCGGCAGTGGCAAGTTGCACGGCAGAATTGTGCTGCTCTACATCCAGTGCATTAGAATGATCCGTTGATGGAAGTGCGATGTGCTCACCAATTGCGGTGGCGGTGCCGCTTTTCAGAGTGGTGACAGGCGACAGGAAAGGCGTGGAAGTGACCGAGGATGACTTCTTCTGTAGTGGACTGGCATGTTTTGAGTTTTCGAGAGCCATTGGGCCTCTGTATGAATTTGGAGATGCCATGCCTACAAAGTGAAGCTTTGCAGGTGGCGGTTAGCAGGAGCTAAATTTCTATAGGTCTGTAACATACCTTGCGTACTGTATGTACGAATAGGCAAGGTGCTACTGCACAGACAGTGGGACTTGGTTACGAGACACAGTCGGCCTGACTTGAGGGTGGACTGTTGTGTAGAGATGGTGAGGGTTGTGGGTGACGTGTAGGTGAGGCTCGTGCCGTGTTTACACTACCATGGTGAGTAATAGCAGGAGCGCCTCTCACCCACAGGCAAGGATATCAAAGTGACTGCAACAGAACAAAGTCTCTCACAATCAATAGGTACATGAACAGAGAACGCACAAAGTGTCTCATGGTTAGCAAAGTAGAAAGCGTTGAGTGACCTCAGCTTGCAATAGCTGCAGAGCGTGCCGAATGCAAGGTAACAATACAGTTGGCACGTAGAAGGTGTAGACCCAAAGTATAGCTAGAGAATGCATTGCTTGTAATATCTCAAGATGTAGTAGCATCGATGAACTATATAAGATATACTACGGCACGAGATGGCAAAGCAGAAGGCATGACATGTCAAGATATGTGGTACGAGATGTGAAGGCACAAGAGACCTTGGAGATATGAGGAGAAGCCCAAGAATCAGAAGTAAATAAGTGTCATGTGTGTATATGCCAGTACAAAGTAAGTTCAGTGAGGTTTGCCAGAGGCTTAAAGATGAACTAGAGTGGCACATACGTTGCACACTTGGAATATTTGTGACCATCATTGTTGCTCTGTCAGTCGTGCCGGGGAGTGTCAGGCGTGCCGACCTTGCAGCAGAAGACGAGAGGTAATAACAATACACAATAGATGGATAGACATGTAGGTAGGTATGCACATGGCAAATGCAGGTTCACACGGGATCTAATCTCCACATGGATGCCCAGCAGCTAGAGGGGCCAAAAGCAACGGGTCTGAGTCAAGCTGCACGTTAGTATTGAGGGTGTGAAAGTCCTTTCCGGAAACAAACATGGTGGTTGTAAGGGGTGGGGAAGCGAGAGGAGGCGCGGAGAAAAAGCAAACGAGTAAGTCGGCAGTAGATGATATGGGCGCCGTGTGTCAAACGAGGCAGACGGGTGGGACTCCCATTCGGCAGTGTTAAATTGTGTCGCTGTAATCTCGGCATGTCAGTGGTGACAGGACACTTGTGTCTCGATAGGGAGCGTGCCGAGGTAGCACTTAGTCGTGCACCATGCAGCCTCCCGATCGTGGCAAGACAAGCCGGTAGTCCCAAGCGAACGACGGCTCAGCGCAGCGCGCGGTGTGACGTTGGGCAGAGCGAGCAGCGAGTGGAGTGTGTGGGCTGAGTGATGTGGAGGGGGCAGGCGAGCGGTGGTGGTGGGAAGAGTGGGAGTGGCTGTGGCTGTGGCAGCGGGTTATCTGCAGGCATGTAGTGTGTAAAGTAAGGGGGGGCCGGGCACGGGAGAGCCTGTCCATGTTACCCGCAGCATGGGACGGATGCAAGAAGGGGGAAGGAGCGTCGATGACATGCTGGGCGTCTGTAAGTACACAGGTACATATGTAGGCGAGTGAAGAAAGCAAGCCAGCATGTAGGCATGGACGCATCTAGATAAGAGGAGAGGGAAAGCAGTATAGCGGGTGGGGGGTGGAGAGAGCCAGGCCTCGTGCTCGGGTCGGCTCAGGAGAGAGACATGTTCGCAGTGCTCTAAAAGCAGGCAAAAAGGTGGGCATTGGGCATTGGGCATGGGCATGGGAATGCAGCGGCGGAGAGGTGGACAAGCATTTGGTTGCCGTGGGTCCACTTTCGGAGAGTAGGCTTGCGGATAGGGCCGCCGTGTGTTTCTGCCCTTTGCTGTAGCTGGAAGGCGCCACCCACCCGCCAGCCAGCCAGCCAGCCAGCCAGCCAGCCATCGAGTTAATCTTAGCACACCGTCCTGGCCTATACTGCGTTATGTATACACTGCGACATATGCTACATCCACACTACATGTGTGGCACACGCGTAGTCGACTGCAGAGCACTGCCCGGGACACGCGGCTGGGTGGTTAGCAGGTCATGCTGTGTGGTGAATGGGCGGGCTTCAGCATGCATTGGAGCGGCGGCTTCGCTGGTGGGACTGCTACTGGCAGTGAAACGTCGAGGCGGCCGCATCCTCTTCCCCAACCGCACCCACGATCCTGTCGCGCGCCCTCATTCGCCCGCTTGCCTTGGCCTGCATCCCCGAC
This sequence comes from Bipolaris bicolor, assembly GCA_026262445.1. Taxonomy (NCBI): domain Eukaryota; kingdom Fungi; phylum Ascomycota; class Dothideomycetes; order Pleosporales; family Pleosporaceae; genus Bipolaris; species Bipolaris bicolor. The sequence goes on along the minus strand of JAODYD010000001.1, from coordinate 621,287 downwards.
GCAGAGAGGCTTGCGACCTTTTTTTTTTTTCCTCAACTTCTTTTCCCGGCCAAGGCTCAATGCACTGCACTTCACAGTTACCGCAGCCGACACAGACGAGCTGCGAGGGCGAGGGCTGGAGTCCGCTGCGCTGGGCCTGCACACTGCTGGGCGCCGCAGCCGAAATCGATCGCCGCGCCAGCTTCCCGTGTCTTGCGCGAACATGTCCATGATGGCACCCTCGCCGTTCCCATTGCTGCCACCGCCGCCGATCGCTCCCCTAAGCAGCATCGACGTGCCCCGACAATTGACTGGTGGCCACGCCGTGCACGCTTGACCTGCCCTTGGCCTGCCCTTGACTGCCCGCGTCGCAAAAGAACATGTGCGGGCGAACATACCTACTAGCACTGCCCGTCCTGTCCCCCCGGCCCACCGTCGCCGCTGCAAGACGAGCAAGGACCGTCAACACGAACGGCGAAGATCAGGGATTCTTCGGCAACACGTTCGTTATTTCTCAGACAGCCCAGGCCTATCTCGCGCCAGTCTGCCCAGCTTCTCTCCCTAGTGCCTCGATGGCAAATTGCATGCCGCTTCTTTTGTAATTCGTCCTCTATCCACCGGCACTGCCTCGTTGCTTCGTCTGTTTCTTCATCATCACCATCGTCGTCGTCGCCGTCGCCGCCCAACCCCGTCGTCGTTTGGTTCGTCCCTCGTTGCGCACTGCCCTCGCCTTGCTCGCTAGCCCTTCTTACCATTTCACCTTGGGTTCCTCAGTGCACCCCTCCACCAACGGTAGCGCCGGCATTCTGTCATTGTATCATGCTAGTCACGGCCATCCAAGGCCTCAACTGACGCCCTAGTAGAGTAGGCATTTGCCTGTTAGCCCACTGCCGTGTGCTTGTCTGTGCATCATCCGCTGCGTCTTTATCCCGCTCCATCGCGACTGCCCCCGACAAAGCAACCTCACCTCCCACCCCCGTCCACATTACATGGCACCAGCAATCATGTGCTTTGGACGGAAACCCTCGACTGCGGACCCGGAGTCTACCAAGAAAAATGCCGAAATAGAAAAGTCGCTCCGCACCGACAAGAAGCGGGCGGAGCGCGAGGTCAAGCTGTTGCTGCTCGGTATGCATGTCCCCACCAACCACAAGTCCACTTCGATTGAGATCAGCGTGCAGGTGCCGGCGAGAGCGGAAAGTCGACCGTCCTCAAGCAGATGCGAATCATCAATGCTGGTGGTTTCCAGGGCATGGAGCGCAAGACCTGGCGCGCCACCATCTTCAACAACCTCGTTTCGGCCTTTCAGACAATTTTCCAGGCTATGCAAGAGGACGACACCGACTTTGAAGATGAAGACAACATTGTACGTGTCCGCACGCGCACGCGCACCCTCCGCCCACGTGTTTCCTAACCCACTATAGCGCTACTCTGAAATGGTCAACGCTGCGCCCGACATTGGCACCGAAGAGCCCATGCCTGAGGAGTTTCTCACGGCTTTCAACTGCCTATGGGCAGACAAGGGTGTGCAGCTCACCATACTCAAGGGCAACCAGTATGCGCTGCACGATAACCTGAACTAGTAGGCCATGTGCACCACTTGCGACGCCCTCCACTGACAACCCGTTAGCTTCTTCCAGGACATCGACCGCCTGTTCCAAAAAGATTTCCTCCCCACAGACCAAGACATTCTGCGCACGCGCCTACGAACCACTGGTATCTCCGAAACCATCTTTGAACTCGGCAACCTCACATACAAAATGGTCGATGTTGGCGGTCAACGGTCGGAGCGCAAAAAGTGGATCCACGTCTTCGACAACGTCCAGGTGGTGCTCTTCCTGGTCGCCATCAGCGGTTACGACCACGTGCTAGTAGAAGACAGAAATGGGGTAAGTCATGGCACTCGCCCACCAATGGACCCTACTAACATATGCTAGAACCAAATGCACGAGGCTCTAATGCTCTTCGAGTCTATATCAAACTCCAAATATTTTGAAAAGACTGCTCTCATCCTCTTCCTTAACAAGATCGATTTGTTCGCTGAAAAAATTGCCGGAGGCATGAGCCCAATCAACAAGACATTTCCCGACTACACCGGCGGACCCACGGACTTCGAGGCCGGCAAAGAGTTCTTCGCCAACAAATTCCGCAATCTTGTTCGCCAGCCAAAGAAGGAAGTCTACGTCCACTACACAAACGCAACCGATACCAACTTGCTCAAGATCACAATGGCATCGGTACAAGACATGATTGTCCAGCGCAATCTCAATGCCCTGATACTATAATAATCACAATTGGTCGCCACGCGCAGGGCGGCCTGGACGGCCGTTTACACTACCCCTGCAGACTGTACACGCGCTGGAGCGAGAGCTACAGTGCATGTACGTCCGCCACTAATAGACCCGCCCTACCTAGGAGGGTCACAAAGAGCAGGACCGGACCACAGACAGGCTTTTCGGTGGGTTCCAAGAGAACGACATCCACGGCTCCTTTCTTTTTATACCCCTATATCTTGTCCATTTTCTATTCGTCTTCCACCACTGTACGACCCTTTTACGATATAATCCCTTGGGTATTGTTAGTTAGCGAGCAAGTGGGTCAGCATCTGTAGACTTGTGCAGCATGCAGCTTGCGGGTATAAAGCGTATACCCCACCGGTCCGTGAGCGGATAATTGGAGGAGCGTCACACAGAAATCATTTTCCTTTTGCCCCAGATTGAACTCTCCGGCACACAATCTTTCTTGCATCAGCGTCTACTTGGGTGGTTTTATGCTGCTTTTTTGGTTTTGCCAGAGCGTAGCGAAAGGCTTCCCAAAAGCGCGAATCTATACAGATTGACACAAGGATTGGATTGGGGGGCCTGAGAGACCAAGACAGTTGCTAACCTCGCTTTGGTCTGCAGCCAAAGATGAGCTAGCCTGTTTTGCTGTCACAGCTGCATGTCTGAGCATTACCTACTCACTTAACTATACATGCACCTTCAAACACTAGTATAAATGCACTCTATGAATACATTGCTCGCCTTCTCTATCAGGAAAGTGCAAAACAACCGACCCCACCATCTCCCCAGCCTCTCCCGATACAACATGACACTGGAACAATCAATCCCAATTCGTACGGGATCTGACTACTAGTGTCTCACTCCTTCGTTCCTCACTAACAAAGTCCGTGCATGCTGTATTTACCCGTCAAAGTCTCCTTGTTAGCATGTTGAATTAAAGCTGGGCCCGCGGAGGTCCTTCAACGTCTGCCCGCCGTTGCGGCGTGGTCCGGTAGGCTAGTTACCACCTACATACAAGCGGTAAAGCGGCACGACCCGAGCATCAGCTATCTAATTTGAAGCATTGGCGTGAGGCTGGAGCTCGAGCGGTTGGACACCAATGGGTCGTAGGAACGTATGCGACGTTTCTGGCGCCTGTCAAGTTTGGACGGGGTTGGCGGCTATACAAGGGCTACGATATGGTTGGAACAACATAAAGTGGAGTGCTAGGAGGATCAAACGAGTTACATGGCTGAGCCTGTGAAAAAAAAGGCTATTGTACCTAGGCATAGCAATGACTTGTATAAGAAGTGGAGTAGTTCATGTGCGGATGATGATTGTACTCCATAGGTTCTATTGTGATATTGCGCCGCTAAGTCCTTACCCAGTCTCCACTATGGTGTTTCGGAAGAGCGTTCAGCGAGGCAAACCTAGCCATTCGTAGTGAGTACTGAGGAAAACACTACTAAGTGAGTCAAGTGATATCTCGTGTTGTCACGTTGAATAGGATGCGTGCGCATGCGTTCCTTGATCATATGTGCAACGTACGCCGGTTCCGACTCGGTATGGTAGTTCCGACAATGTGACCTCGTGACATGTGCTGCTAGTGCTAATGCCATTCGGGGAAACATCGGAGCGGTGCAGCCTGCAGCAAGTCCTGATAGCCGGCCGCCGCCTTGAGCCTCATCAACAACACCGTCATACCTGCCCCCCTCTACCCGACTGGCCATGTTCTCGCCAGCCGTCGGCAGAGTCGCTCGCTCTGCAAACACCTTCTCTGCTGCGCCTTTTACCGCGCTAAATGCATGCGCCCGCTCCGCGCTGAGCACAAGCAGTGCACCGCAACAACCTTTCCGGCCGAGCCACCAGCGCCGCTACTCGTCATCCAAGCCCTCGACCCCCGCAAACAACAAGAAGAAGCCCGCCGAGTTAGATCAGAATGCTACAGCAGAACTTCAGGGTGCAGGACAGAAGACCAAGGGGCAGAAGAAGTTGAAACAGCCTTCGACTGCGACCTTGGGCAACAATGTGCCTTTCGTGCCGCCGACCAACCACCTCCGGGAAGATGGTGAGATGCAGAAAATAATAATACCCCCCATGTATATACTAATTTCGTGTAGATGTCAAGTTATCGGCCTTCTTCGGTCTCCACCGCCCCATTTCTATTTCGCGCGCGTTCCCCAACTCGACCTCGACCGCCGAATTTGACGCCTTCTTCGACGTGAACCGAGCTAGTCAGGTTGAGAGGATAGAGGCAACCAAAAACGTACTCAACGGATTTCTCGAGCGCATGCATGCCGAGATTGATGCGCAGGAGGAGCAACGAGCTGATGCGACACAGTCGGAGCAGCAGGTATATCACCTTGATGTTCAGCCGACACAACACAGCGTAGAGAGTTGGGCAGCTCGTCTCGTTCCCTTCCAGCCGCCGGCACCACCCGAGCCGTACGACCCCCTGGCAACGGAACCTGAGACTGATTCATACTCGGCTGAGGGTCTCTCAGCTAGCATTAACCAGCGTATAACTGAAGTCACGTTACCTTCAGAAGAGAGCAAACCAAGAAGCTTCCGGCAACATGTTGCAAAACGAAGATTTGGAATGTATGCGATTAGTGTAAAGAGGCAAAGGAAGCTCAAGATGAAGAAGCACAAGTACAAGAAGCTCATGAAGAGGACGAGGCTGTTGCGGAGGAAGTTGGATAGGACATAGTGAATGCCTGGTGATGACGTTGTAGATACTGCAACCTCGGGCCGTGGAGCCGAATGATACGGACTTTGTATACTACAGCCAGGTTGCCAATAAGTATCGACGGTCGAACGCGCAAGCGTACACCGGCACAGTGCAGTCCGAGGCCATGCGCCCAGCCTACTCACTACGCCTGGCCCCCTTGGGATTCGCTTAACATCAGGTACCATGAACATAGTATGTACTCGACTCATATCTTGACTCCTGGGCATGTTTTCAGTACTATTGGGTATAGCAGTAATGTTTTGGTGGCATTCAGCGCCCCTGCAAGGCCGCGTCTTCCTTCCCAATACCAGCATCTTGACATCATTGCCGCCCACGCCCTTGCATTGCGTTTGTATCCATGCATTCAGAAACTGTTTTGTTGTGCATTGCGAAATGTGTTTTTTCCATGGTTCACAGTCAAGCTCCAGAATGTCATGCAGTGGTGATCGCCGCTGTCAGAGGGTGGTGTCTTTGCCGGTGGTTATTGGTACAGCGCGGTGTCGCAAGGTCACATGAAACCCTACCGCGACTGAGGCCGTCACAACCCTACTTCAGGCAACCGGCAACGTCGACGCTTCGAGACGTTGGCCCCACGCAGAAGCCTTAAGGAGATGGACACCAAGGCCTACCAAGAGTCGCAGCCCGGCAATCATACGTCCCATCATGCCTAAAGAATGCATGACGCCTTGGCAGGAACACCCCTCGATCATTCCTTCATCACGTTTTCGCTCGCTCCGGTCTGTTCTAGGTGATGATGGCAGCTGCCACATGGATCTAGGCGCATGGATGAGACGTGTGTATGATCCTAGAGGCATCACTTGTCATGGCGGCTAAAGAACAATGTCTTGGATCCCAAGTGGAGCAGAAAACGGTGCGCACATATGGTTAACGGACCTAGTATATAAGTTGTTGTAACGTTCGCCTCGTATTGAAGGTCAGCAACTTCGACATCATCAAGTCAACAGTAGCATCCAGCAATCCCTTTCCTTCGCTTTCTCAGCAACTTTTTTACATTCATTCGCCCAGGTTGGCATTTTATTTTAAACTTTTTAACAACACCCAATCAAAGAGCTAGTTCTCTCGTTGTTTGTCCATCCTTACTGTGTTCTGCTTCCCCCAGTTCACACCGTATTACGACCGATAAAATTTAACTTTGTACTACACACCCTTACACGACTACTATTACCGTTTTCGGAAAATATACCTGCAAATCAGACAACATGGTCTCCAAGGTTTTCATCATCGCGGCTGTCATTGCCTACGTCGAGGCTCGCTTCGGACAGGAGCAAGTTCCTATTGCGGCCATCAGCGGAGTTCAGGGTGGTGCAGGCGGCGCTGCTGCTACCATTGCGGGAGCTGCTATTTCTGACTTGCTTGGTGGAGCCAACTCTTGCGACAAGGTGCGTACATGGTCTATCTTTTAGTGTGTTTTTAGAACATGATACTAACAAACCACGCAGCTCGTCCGCGCTGACCAAATCTTCACTGAGCTCGGTGGTGGTGCTGATGCCCTCGCTGCCGCTATTGGCATGGTAACAGCAGAGAAGAACACCAATCCTTTCGCCAACGGCAACGTTCAGAATGTCTGCGGTGATGCTTCACTTCCTGTTACCCCCGAGCTTCGTGGTATCACTCCTCTCATCGACCCTGCTGTCGATGTCGATGGCGAGGCCGCTGCTCTCAGCGCAAGCTCTGCTGCTAACCCCCTTGCTGCTGACGGACTGAGTGTGTTCGATCTCATGGATCAGGCTGGACTTGGCAACTTGGTTGTCAGCCAGGCTTCTGCTGGTGGTGCGGGCGGTGCCGCTGCAGGAGGTGCTGCAGCTGCTGGAAACAACAACAACGCTGCTGCTGGAAACAACAATGCTGCTGCTGGTAACGGAAACGCTGGTAACGGAAACGCCGCCAACAATGCCGATGCTGGCAACAACAACGATGACGCTGCTGCTGATAACCAAGCTGCTACTGGTGACAACGCCGCTGCTTGCGACAGCAATGCTGCTGTTGGTAACGGAAACGCTGCTGCTGGTAACGGAAATGCTGCCAACAACAACGCTGGCAACCAGAACAACAACAATGCCAATGAGGATGCTGCTGAAGGCAACAACGCCGGCAACAACCAGGAGAACAACCAGCAGAACAACCAGCAGAACAACCAGGAGAACAACCAGGAGAACAACCAGGAGAACGACAACAACGCCAACGCCGGTAACCAGAACAACAACAACGCCAATGCTGGTGCCGGTGCCGGCGCGGGAGCCGCAGCCGGCGGCGAGGACTTTGGTCTCTGCACCCCAACCATCACCTTCCAAGGCGGGGAGAACGGGCGCCCAGCCGACGAATTCACCTTCCAAATCGCGGATCCCGTTGCCCGCGGTGGCCAGGGTGAAGCCCTCAACCCGGACATTATCACCAACGCCCTCTGCAACCAACTCACCAACGTCTGCGAGGCCAACGCCGCTGCCGTCGCCAAGTGCGAGAGCGCTGCCGCTGCTGTCCAGGGCGGAACCCGCAACAAGGCTCTTGCTGATGAGTTCAACACGCTTATTGGATTCCCCGGCGCTGTTACCAACCCTGATGGTGGTCCCGAGGATGTTGCCGCTGCCAAGCGTTCCATGCGTAGGGGTTTGAGGTTGTAAATGTGATGTCAGGGAAGTTCGATACGAGAGAGTGAGGGAGTTCTTGAAACGATGACCGGGGGAAGGAGCTGACAAGGGAGCAGGGTGGGGTGTTGGGGGTTGGTGACTTTTTGTTGAGAAGCGGAGACTGGATGCTACTGCTAACTGTTGCTGGACTTGATGAAGTTGCTCACTCATCATCTAAAAAATGTGTTTTTTTTTTCTCTTTTCGATTCTTTGAAGTGCATACGGATAGTGTGTGCTGCGCTTTATACCACCCTACAATATACTTTTGTCTTGCAATCATTTGGTTCATGTCTCTGTGAATGGTGAATTGATAGGATTGCTTGTTGTGTACTTGCTAAATACAGTGGTTTGAATGTATTCCGAAATACCTCCTTTTTTTTTCTTTTTTCTTCGCGAAATATCTATCGCCAAGGGGGGATATATCACCAAAGTATAACCAAACAACACCCATTCAACCCACAGTTTCCCCTCCCCCCCCCCCCCCTCCTTTTTTTTCCAACATCATATCCTAACTCCCTCGCACTACAATCTCTTCACCATCCTTCTTAACCTTTCCCACAAAACCTCAAAAACGTACTTCACAAATCCCCCCGCGCCAATACCACCACACACTCCCCCTTGGGTCCCCATATCCCTATTTACTTGTACAAATATCCAAAGCACCATCAAATTACTAACCATACATATACCTCCTCGTATGATGTTCAGTTCGATAACTTATTCCTCGTGAGAAATAGGTTCGTCAAGATGAATAGTAGCATAGAAGTCTATATTGCAGATTTGACAAAGGGATGAATGATCAAGAAAAAGAATGGGGTGGCAGGGTGGGAGTGAGGTAGCAGGGATGGAGGTGTGTGAGGGATATGTGTTTAGGGGCGGTGACATGTGGGTGGACTTTGAGTTCATTACGGGGGCTTCTGGGGAAGTAGGGGAGGGGTGGTGGAAGGGTGGAGTGATGGGATGTTGATGGGATGTTGAAACATTCTCGTATGATGTGAAAGGATGTTTGTGGTAAGAGATTGTGTATACATCTAGTCGTCATTATGCGGGTCGTACATTTTTTTTTCTCTCTTGGTTGTTTATTGCTAATTTATGGTTCGTTTGGGGTAAATTGTGTATTTGCCACTTTTGCCTGGGCGTCTTTTTGCTGTTTTCTTGTGGACGATGTATTATGGTCTTAGGAGAAAGTTCCAATGGTTTCGATCTTACATTGAGATATACATGAATCTATGTGTTTATTCCAATGGATATTCGTACATATGATAACATGTGCTTTTTGAGACTGTGAGTGACAATGAAGAGACATGTAGAAAACATTGTGAATATACGAATGGAGACCGCATCAGCTGCTATCATTCGTGGGTTATTTCGTATACTTGCATCCGCGGGATTTACTTTTGCGAGATGATTATCCTGCATTGTTGTTCCTTGACCTTGGTCCCGTCACTACCAGTAAGTGAGTGCTTGGTATACCAGAAGCGACGACAGCTGATGCATAGTAGGATTGGCTGGTATGCTGGAATAACACCTAAACACATCATACCATACGTTTCTAGAGTTCGATTTGAGTACTTTGTTGAGTAGTGATGGTACACGGAACACGGGGGTGAGTTCTCAGCCCTCTCGGCCGTATGGTCAGTGTGGAATACGATGTGGATGCACCGCAGTGGTACCGAAAAGGAGGGAGATAACAGCAAGTGCTTTCGTGATGCCATGGCTGACGATGCAGGCCTATAAAGGGACCGGAACGCCTGATTATCAAGGGCAGTCGCTATTCCCGTGTTGAAATCGGTGATAACGCTACTACGCTGGCCACAAGACTTCGGGATTATTTTCGTGCGCTCAAGCCTTGGGTGTGGGGATCGAAATGATGCCTGTCACGAATACGAGGCGAAATGCCATTGTGTAATGAGATAGGGAAACTGTTGTAGTTCACACCAAGCGAGACGGGCTTATGATTTGATGTACACACGTGTTGTGAACCATCAATCCTCGATGCTAATACTTACACTTGCATAAATATAGATAGTAGGTCTATGCGTAAAGGGTCTCTTGATATTTCCCCCAGGCTAACCTGGTGAGTGCACTTTCAGCTGAGCCCAAAGCGCCTGCAGCCCGAAGGGACCTTTGGAGATCCGATTGAGTGCAATCTATCGTAGTTTATTAATTAAGATCGTCATCTGCCTTTCCCACGTGGCTTTTCGCAGTTCTGTGCTTCCGGACCCCACGGCAACAATTTACGGCCCTTTGCCCTCGTGAGAACCTTTTTTTTTCCGTTCGCGGTTCCAACGTGGTATTATGAGCGAAATCAAAGGTTCTATTTTGAGTTAAGGTATCTAGGCTAGTAGAGCGCTAGCCCGGTAATTGCGCGAATCATAACTATATTGACCTTGGAGGTTACAGGCATAATACTCGGGAAAACATGAGGTAAACACAGATAGGCGATGTTATGCAAGATGGTTCATTGGGGATACATACGGACGTAGCGTCCATGTACATACCGTTTCTTGCGTGCTTGCCGTAACAAACTTGCATCATCCCAGTAAGACGCAGATCTCCAAACAGGGATATCGCTACCAGATACGAGCACTCCTCGCTTGTTGGAAACTGTAGCGGTCTGCCAATTCGATAGCGAAGAAATGTTGACCAGAACTCGCACCGTCGAAACAGTGCGATAGTTTTCAACACTTTTTATAACAATATTTGACCCTTGACAGTGCTGAGGAAGAACACGTGATAATCAATGCCAATATTTTCTACTTGAAACGATGTCGTATACAATTCATGGCACTATTATTTATAGCGATTTGGGAAGAGTGTTCTCAGATGTTGTTACACCTCTATATTTTGGCCGACTTTCTCGCCGCGCACTGAGGAGAACGTATGTAGTGCGACTCTGTCGAGCTTGAGCATGTCATCGCCGCCACCCGGGCCTTCAGACCAGTGGTTCAGTCAAAGAAAAGGCGTGTTTGGGCTTTTTTAGAGTTCGTATAGATGAACGTGGAGGTTCCACGCGAGCGAAGCGTGTCCTGCTTTGATCTCTATCTGGACTTGCGTAAGCGCTAGGCATTTGTTTTGCTTCACAAAGTGGCTTGCGGGTCGCACCATGTGTGAGGCTACTCTTATACGAGCTATGTATCTAATTGCCAGATCAGTCTATTTTGACGACGACGAATATAGGTGGTACATACATACAATAATGACTAGGATGTTTACTCTGGTCGTGTCTCTACGCTGTCACGCCGCTGAGACGGCTACATGTCAAGAGGCTGAGGTATCAGCAGCGTGCTGAGACGCCTTTGTCATGGAGAGCTGATAATATATTACAATCGAAATCTGGCCGACTAGCGTCGAGGAAGGTGTAGCGACGCTCTGGTTCACTGGTGCCCGCGTTTATTCTTTCCAGAGCACCGTCTCGATCAGCATAGCGACACGCCATTCAATAGTCCAAGGCTGTATATCAATCTATTTACCCCATGTTTGGAAGTGCATGTGAGTGTGTTGCTGGTAGTGCCAAGTGCCGAGCTGAAACTCGTGCGCGGGTTCTAAGGACGATACCCGAGAGGATGACGTGCAAGCTCGGACCGGACCCGGCTTTCCCTTTTGTGGGATTTTGAGCCATGTCATGTTTGCTTGGCACGTGATGGCTTGAAACAAAGCCTCCCTATTCCGTCCTTCGTGGTTTGTCCAATCCGTCCTCATCGCCGTCAGAGACTCCCGACAGCAGGGTCTACCCGCTGGGTACGCCTGTCTTTATCAAACGGCATAACTGCGGGTTTTTCCTTTGGGTAAGTCCTTTCCTCCTCCCGCGGCACCAACTTGGCTGCTGACAAGTTGCGTCAATCAAACTCGACTGTGCCTGTGCAGCCGTCTTACAGGGATACGGCAAGAAGCAAATTCTCCGCCAGTAACTAGAAGCTTACTATACCAATACGATGCCCTGCAGGAGTTCTATTTGGATCGAAGAATGCACACTTATGGTAAATCGAGCGACGGCTTGCCCTCGAGCGCTCCGACACCGTTTAACGGCCTAGCAGACGCGCGTGGCATCTGTCTCAGATTCCATCGTGTTCGGCGATTCATGAATCGACCCACCGCTTAAACAAACACGGCATGGATCGGCCTGTTCACTCCTCGGTTGCACTTGACAGTGGACTTTCCGCGTCAGTCCACGCCTCTAGAAGCCGAGTAGGAATGAGCAAAGACTTGCTTTTGGCTAGCAATCCATATGAGGTTCCCCAGGATCTAACGGAAACAAGACCGTTATTGTGCAACGGCCCCGGTGACTTGACCATTACTGGACTGGTGGTTCCACCAATCGTCCTGTGGGTCGGGACCTCATTTCACGATTTCTGGGTCTGGAATCCCCGGCATATTGGTGAGCCATGCGAGGGAGGACAGCCTGAAGATAACTAGAGCATCACAGGTCCTCGCGCCAGACCGAGCGGGGGGGTTTGAATCATCTCGAGCCTGGCCCAGCTCCAATCCTGCGCGACGATTCTGTCCATTCCTTTGTCCACCAACCACCCCGGTCCTATCTATTCCACCTGCAGCGCACCGGAAGATTTCGTTCGCTCGTCCGCTCGTTCATATTTTCTTTTAAACTACCTTGGTCTGCAGTTACCTTTACACTCTTTTTCGACTCCAGGCGCCCCGTGTAGTACGTCGGTTGCTGTCCCGACCGACATGACAAGATGATCTCCCGTAGAAAACACGATGGTGCGCAACACGGTTATGTGGACCCAGCAGTCCAACTCAATGCCGGCCTTTGGACGCTCTTTGCCGGCGCAACTGTTTTCTTGGCTATGAGGATATGGATCAAAGTTACTCGCCGACATGGTTTGTGGTGGGATGACCACATTCTCCTCATTTCGTGGGTGAGTAACCATGTGCGCGTTAAGGAGTAACAGCTCAGTGCTAACTGTGTTGTAGGTGATACTGGCTGCCAACAACTCCATCATTACTCTTGAATACGCAACTGGTTATGTCCAAGCCACCTGGGATGATCGCATGCACATACTCATCAATATCACTTCGTGCGGTACTCTTATCAACCAATCGCTTACCAAGACGGCATTTGCAGTCACTCTGCTGAAGCTGACCAAGAATTGGGGAAGATGGATCCTCTGGTTCTGTATCGCTTCTATGAACTCGTACATGATCGCAAAAGTTATCCTCCAATGGGCAAAAGTCTGCGGAAAGTCGTCCTACGACGTCTGGTATCGTCTTGACTTCTGCCTTGAGCCAAAGTTCCGGGATGATTTCAAAGAAGGCGGCAACGTCTACAACATTATCATGGATTTCGTCTTGGCAGTCTTCCCATGGGTCATTACTTGGAACCTCGATATGCGAAGGGTTGAGAAGATTGGTCTTTGTGTTGCCATGAGTCTGGTACGATATATGCGCTTTTTGGACCCCGGTTCATCTTTATATCAGCATCGCTAACAACAATCAGGGCATGGTTGTCGCTGTTGTATCAGCTGTCCGCACAGGCTGGAAGGACGAGGGTAACCAGAAAGACGAATGGTACTTTTGGCGCAACGCCCACTCCAACATCTGGTACTCATCGGAGATTGTCGGCACCATCATCGTCCAGTGTATTCCCGTCTTGCGCCCTCTTATTCGCGACATCAAAACATCTCTCACTTCGAAGAAACTTGCGTCATCTGGCGATGAGTTGACTAGACGCAGCAGGTACGTTGAAACAAATGTGGCGTGATGACCCAGGTCAGCTACGGGAACCTACGGAGCTGTTCCGCCCCACTTTAACTCTATCTTCATCTATATCATCGACCCATTGCTGACACTATTACCGCAGAGGCCCATCCATCTTCGGCTTCGGATTCGGACCTGGCCCAACTATTGGCACAAAATCATCCCATAAGGCACACATCTATTCCGACGCACGCACCACCTTCAACGATACAAAGAGCGAGCCCAACCCCGACTCATGGGACAACCAAGGCATCTTTCAGAAAAGGGAATTCGAGCTCACCACCATGGAGGTCAAAGCCCAAAAGGGAGCAGAATTAGTATGAAAGTTTGTTTTTTTCTTGGGCGTAGTTGTTAGGATTTTTAGAAACAAAAAACTGGTCAGATTAGAATATAATGCTTCGCGGCAAAGGAAAAAAAATAACGTTCGCATGCTTACAAGTGCCAAGTGAGCATGGCGGGAAATCTAATGCGGCCTGGCATGCAGCATAGGCTAGGACGAGTCGCGAGCAGAGAGAGAGAGAGAGAGAGAGAGGGATGACTGAGGGATGGATGGAGAGGAGGAAGCAGGGAGGGAGAGAGAGCGAGGAAGGGAAAGAGACATGAAGTGACTAGTCTCTTCCCATTGCTCTATTGCGATGAGTTCATAGTCGCTGCCCATGCAGTACAGTTGGACGAACCTGCGGTTCAGTCCTGCGGTCCCCCTCCGCGTCCTCAGCACCACTGGCTGGCTGTAGCAAGACACTAGATTTGTCTTGTAGACGGAGATCTTTTCTCACCCAAGCAAAGCATAGCATAGCATAGACACACTGTACATACGAACGGCCTTTTAACAGACAGATAGATTCCATCTTAATACATATAAAACCGGGATTGGCTAGAACACTTGTACTTGCCGTCTTTCTTACACCCTCCCCTGCCCATTCAATTTGACTGGACTGGACGGACTTTGCGGTTACCGTATACTCCTCACCAACTCCCTCAAATCGCCACCTTCAACCCACTTCTCCTCGCCTCCACCTCCGACACCCAGCCCGCCGCCTCCTCCGCCGCTGACACCCCATCCTTCGCCTACATCGCCGACTACGCGTGCGGGCCGACCTCCGATGACAGAGCCAGACGCAATAACCATGTTTGCAGGAACAACCGTATGCGGCAGTATCTTGACATTCTCCTTGATGATGACAAACGGACCGATAGTGCAGTTATTCCCAATATGCACATGAGACGAGATGGAAATGGCTTGGATGGTTGAGTTGGGACCTAACTCGCATCGTTAGACTCCCAACCCCTCGAAATTCCATGTTTTATGTATAGAATCCATGATACGTCTCTTTGTCCAAAAGGTTTCATATAACATGATAGTCAAAAAGGGTAAGAAAAAGGAAAGGGAGTGTAAGATGAACGTACCAACAAAAACATTATCCCCAATCTTCATGGGATAATAATGAACCTGGCCCCTACTGATTCTGCTAGGAGGCTTGATTACGCTGCCCTGGCTAATCACCGTACACCGCCCGATGCTGATGCTCGTGGGCGTCACGTCCTTGCCGGACTGCGAGGGCGCACTGCGCGTCGGGTGCAGGTCGCCGCGGAGCTGCACGTCGGCCATGATGACGGTGCGGCCGCCGAGGGTGATGTTGGCTGTGCCCGTGATAGCGCTGCGGCGTGAGACTTTGTTGCCTGAGTCCTGGGAGGCGGGGGGTTAGAGGTGGTTGTGGTGGAGTAGTGGCATGATGGGTTTGGGGGGATGGTGAGACGGGGTAGTTGATGTAGCTGTTGAAAAAGGTAATGGGGTTGGTTGTTCTTTGAGAGAATACAATTTGTGATATTGTGGAGGTTGTGCTGGTTGGATATGTTCATAGGGCGAAGTTCAGACGCACCGTCTCAATGTACTCGCCCTTGGGCGCCGCTTTCCGCGCCGCTGGCCTTGACATGTTGTTGCTTTTTTGTGTAAGATACTGCCGGACTAATTTACTATATCTATTTCTAGTGGAGTTCGTAATCAACGTTGGCTTTTGTGTTTGTGTGTCGCTGCTCGAGTTGTGTCGTGGTGTTAGGATCAACAATGATTATACGCGGAAGGTGCACGCGATCCAAGCTTTGGTGCTCAGCCAATCAGCGCATTGCGCACCATCTGAGGTAAGTTTGTTCAAACGGTAGGACTCAAACATTCTGTGGTTTTTTTTTTCGGTAGAGAGGAGTCCTGAACACAGGAGACACTGAGAAATTTGCCACAATCCTTTAATACTGGAAAATCTGGCACGAATTCGGGTTGATTTTTAGGCAATGCAACATGGCTTCATCTACTGTCTCTGAATACGAGCATGACACTGTCCACCATAAGTTCATTTCTTTCGACTAATGTAGCCAACTAGAGAAGATTCAAGTTGCAGTGAATAACTGAGAGCTTGCATTATATAATGTTGATTGCAAGAATCTACAACCGTGATATAGCAAGCGGATGTCCAAATTATTGGAGAGCGACTACTTACTCAAATAGTTTATATTCAAAGAAGCAACAATGCCGTGAGAGAGAAGAGAAATAGTTTCATTCAATTCGTGCATCAAGTCACTAGACTGCGTACATCCATAACACTTTTTTTGGGCCGTGAGTTCCCATTTGCGCCAACCCACTCCGATAGCCCGGTTTCCTTACATAAATATAGTGAGTGAAGGAATATGTCGTAACATCGTCCCTTCTTTCGAATATGCGCAGTAAATTGCCAATCTCATAAGAGATAGGTCTGCGGACCTAGCCGAGATTGCCTCATGCATGGAAACCTTTATACAAAAAGAACCCTAATACATAACCTGTGAGTTGTGAAAAACGGAACGCTCTTGCATTCCTTCCAAACGCCTGCTGATAATAAGAGAAGAGAACAGTGCTTGTGATGGTCGGATATGACATCGAAAGTAGGTTGCCCTGACCTAGCTCGTCTGTACATTTGAGAAAATCCATGTCAAAGCCATATCTTTGAGTTTGGTATTTTGTTTTGTTGGCGAAGCTTCGGAAGCGCTGCTGTCGAGCGCAAAGGATTAAAAATGTCGTAGAAGAAGACTTCGAGGATAGGTGCTGGGGTCGCAGAATAGTCCTCATGGAGTCGCTACACACTGTGCGGCAGAAATGCGAAGACGGTTAACAAGAACAGTCACCGAAGAGATTCCGTGTCTTATGATAGTGTACAGGTTCGGTGACAACTGGTATTTACTGAATGGTAGAGTTTTCGGCACGTTGGCTGATATGATGAGCGTGTGCCTCGAGAGCACGTGCTTGCATGTGAGTGACTATGACAACATTAGTGCTGATATATACGGATTTTGATATTTACTCACCAGGCCAGACAACTGACTTAGACAGCATGTAGGCCGTCACCATCAGTAGTTTGGTACCATAGCCGCAATGTCCCAGGTTTGAAAGACCACCTAGCATCGGCATGTTGTTTGAAGAGATATCGTAGGCCAGCTTCATATCTGCGTGGTGGAGAATGTCTGCAATCTTCTGTAGCAGCTTCACGTCTTCCTCTTCGAGTAGCAAAATCGCTGGGACTTCTGAGAAGTTGACTTCGTCCCTGCCCAACACTCCAAGATAGCGTCCGACACGGTCTTGAAGTGTTGCAACCCATTCGGCCAGGACCTGTGCGCAGTCGAATGTGCATAATGCAGAAGAGTTGGGCAATTCCCTGGCTGTGAAGTCGGCGAACGAGGAGTTCAGCTTATGCGCCATGGTGAGAGAGTCGGCAGCATAGAAGGCAGCCTTGCGGAGATGCCTCTCGCGTTTCGAAGAAGCACTGTTGGGAAGACCATTACCACTGTTTCCAGGGCTGATTTGGTCCTGCGAGTTCATTTGACCCGGAGAAGCCGTCTGACCTAGGTCCATAGAAGAGGACCGTTCAGGTGAATCTTCCGTTTGACCTACAACATCAACACCTCTGGCCAACTCATTTGCCATGCCGTCAAAGTCACGTTGCCACAGAAGCTCCTTTGCTCGACCAAGATTTACGAAAAGCCTCACATAGGCAAGGTCCAGCAGCGGTATGCAGTCAGCAGACAAAGGCCCAAAGGGACTCGGTCGCTCGATGCTGTGGTTTGGATTGGCTCTCCAAGCAACTTGCCAAGCCTTGAGAGCAGGCTCGACTTGCGCATGCATAGCTTCTGTCTCATGGGCTTTCCACAAGCGACCGTTGTGTCTATTCCTTGTCTCCCAAATATAGACGTGCATCGCGTTTATCAGCACGTAGCAACCGAAACTGCTAGGCCGAATATCGCTCTCAGAAAGGGTATTGACAGTTTGGCCTCCTGAAAAGGCATTTGGATAGGCATTGCGCATTCTTGAGGTTGATTGTCGTGTACTAGCTTCAAGGAGGTATGTCATTGCGGTAATGAAGGACAAGCCCCGAGTTTGCGCAAGCATCGGTCCTCCCATTGCTACCCATGCTTGAGGGTTGTCGACGGACCAGAGATCCTCTTCACAAGGGAGATCCAGATGGATCTCCGAGTTCAGAATCCGAGGTGAGTGTGCGTATGCCGAAACAAGCAAGCTCGACATTGAGAAGATGGCGAAGTAGGTTCGCTTGCGCTCTTCGGCCTTCTTCCATTGTATCCATTGAGTGTGCTCATCTACAGTATCCTTTTGTTGATCAAGAGACGGATTCGAATCATCCGACATGTTGAAATCCACATTGGTATTACTTGGGGGGCTGGGCATAGTCTGCTCTGGAGGAGTGGGCTTGTCTAAGCCTGCAGCTTTTGCTAGACTCACAAGGGCCGCACAATGTGTGCTTGCGACCTCTGCAGCCTGTCGGTCGCCACAGTTGAGTCCAAAGATGAGATTGAGTAGCATGGCCTGGACCAGCCACAAGGGTGGTTTGTTGATGTTATCATTGGCAGCACTAGGTCCATTGACAGCGGATAGACCGGCTTTGCGGCGCTCGTCAAGATAGAAGAGAATCAGCTTCTTTGCTGCCTCGAATAAGTCTTTGGCTACGTTCTGCTCAAATTCGTAGAGGGCGCCAATTGCGGCCATTGCAAGAATCAGACAACCACCTCCCCCAACCATGGTGTCTTGGTTGAATGTGCTAGCAGTGCGGAGCTGATATGTGTACGCTGGGGTATCGAAAGATAGTGTTGGAATATGTAGAAAAGGCATATGGGGATGGAAGTATTGTATGTAGGCGTTTACGTAGCGCTGAATGTCGAACGTACTGGGCAGTAGGCCAGCCAGATTTGAATGCTTGTTGGTCCCGTTCGAGGACAGAGGAGAGCTGATGGCTGGCTGCGAGAACCTTCGCTGAGGTATTTGGCCGTAGCCCATGGCTTGACTCAAGTTGTGCATCAAAGCTTGCCTTGTAGACTCTGTGATTGTTTCAGTGGAAAATGAGGAAACGGAGCTGTGCCCTGCGCTGCCATTGATAGAGGATGATGATATGCTGTTGGCATCAGAAGCGAATGTCATGGGCGTCTGAAAATACTGGTTCGGCATACCGGGTATTCCAGCTGAAGGGCTCATGGCCGCTAAAGGAGGTGGTGTAGAGGTGTAGAAATCATTCTGAACACCCTGATCGCCAAGTTCCTGTGAGGTGCCAGTGTTCATCATGAGCTCAGGAAAGACTGGAGCCATGGCGTCGAGAGAGAAGGCTGTGGTGTCAATGCTAGTATGCGTCACCAGGGGGTTGTGCCACATGGCTGCCGAGTTTGGCTGGCTGGAGCCATCTAGCATCATGTCATGGAAGGCACCTTGGCTCGCAGTACTTATCGCTGATGGTGATGAGCCATCCAGTGCCGACTCGTTTGCCCCCGAAAACATCATGGAATTGTCCATACCCATGCCCCAGCCAAAATCGTCCTCCTCGATCGGGTTGTTCCCAGCGAAGGGGTTTGCAAATCTTTTGAAAGGTGATGCGGGAATTCCGACACTGGCATTGAAATGATGTAACTGGTTGGGGTTAATGGTAGAGGAGGTCGATGTTCCAAAGAATTTTTCAAGTTCACGGTCATCAGGTCCAGCCATGCCGGGGATTGGAGCTGTGCGGAGGCCTCCCCCCATGCCAAATCCAACATGGGTGTCTAGCCTCGGTAGAGGTTGAGCTTGTCCGTGGTTGCCCATGGACGTGGACATGCCCCGATAGTCAAACTGACTGATGCCAGAAAGGCTCGAGTGATGTGAGTGACCAGGAACACCTCCCCTGTTCGCCGACACTGAAGATGCGAGGAAGCTGCTGAATGAGTTGGGATCGATGTGACTGATGGTATTGGCGCGCGGCCTCATGGTCTTGGCGACACCGCCACCAGCGTTGCTCGATACTGAGTTTTTGCGTACTCGGGCAGTGGCGTTGGTTGGGAGGCCCGTCGTGCTTTCCCTACGTCCAGTGCGGGGGCGGGCAGAAGTCGCGCCCTGTTGGTGGAGCTTTTGTTGATGGCGCAGGAGCAGGTCGCGCCGTGCAAAGCATCTCGTGCATTGTGGGCACTCGAATGGCTTTTCTTTTGTATGTGATCGCTCGTGTCTCTTCAAATGTTCTAGTCGCGCAAAGGAACGCGTGCATGTTGTGCAGATGTGAGGCCGGGGCTTGTCGTTCTTGGGAGGAGGAAACGAGTGGACGGTGGGCGGGGAGGCTTCGGGCTTCACGGTGGATGTGGAAGCTGTAATTAGCAGTTGCGGTTAGCTTTCTGCGGCGTAGAATCTGTGCATGTTTTGTACTAACAATTACTGCTGTTGCCAGAGCTGTTGGAATCATCGCTCGGCGTGTTCGTGGGGCCCGGCAGGCTCGTGCTCTCGACGTTGGTCATGGTCGTTCCGTGTATGGGGCTGGTACGACCGAGCAACACTATGGCTCACCACAGCACAGTTGTTTCGGCAAGCTTAAGGGTATGCAGTTAGTACGCTGAGTAGGCCAGTACCAACTCAACGTGTCTCAAAGCCAGGTTTGAGTGCTAATAAAACGGTGACCGAAGCTGAGTGGAGCTCGTGGAGCTCGTGTGGGCGGCACGGTCGCCGACTAACTAAACTGACAGCTTGCAAGCACGGCGGCTGCAAGTAGGCAGGAAGATCAGCAGATGGTACATGAAGGCAACGGAGCAGATGCAAGGTACCTCGACAGAGTTCCGGCAAGACACGGAATGTGGACGAGCTGCTTGGAGCTCTGAGACACAAAGGAGAAGAAGACGAGTGCTGGCAGGAAAGCCAGTTACAAACTTGAGGTATGACGGGATAGAATTGGGCCTTTGGGATAGCAATATACGCGGACAGCCAAGGGCCAATTGCGAGAACAGGAGAGAGTGAGAGAGAGAGAGGAAACCGTCGACGATGGTGGGGGAAGAGTGGTTGGAGTAACGGGGGCGCAAGCAGAGCAAGGCTAAGTTGGCCGAAAAGAAGATGCAAGGAGGCGATGGATTGAGTGGAGCTTGGCCGGTCCGTACATAGGTCGGCTGTAGAGGAATAAGGCGGCTGGACGTCGTGGTGGTGGTGGTAGTGGTGGTGGTGGTGGTGTGAGTTGACGGCGGAGCGAAGAAGGGCGGCGCTGGCAAGGGACAGTGGGCGAGGGCGAATGTGGTAGCCGGCAGTGCACGAGGGTCCAGCGTTGATGTAAGCGTGCGTGAGTGAGTGAGAGGGCTCGCAGAGGACAGAGGGCTGGAGGGCGCGCAGGCGGGTTTGTGCTGGTAGGGCCCAAAAGGCTAGATTACAACGCAGACACAAGCTTGGGACCCGACGAGAGCAATTGGGCGAGCTGGGGGCGATTGGCCGGGCGCGGGTGACAGGTAGAGGCGCCGAGTCTGGGGAATTGAGCACAGGCCAGCGTTCGTGGGACGGGGGCAAGGGGGGAGGGGGGTAAATTGACGAGGAAGAAACGAAGGCGAGGATGACGGCGAGGTTGCAAGAAGGGGACAGCAGGCTGTGCAATGTCACTTGGGAGGGCTGGAAGCTATGGGCGGCGGCAGCAACGAGGCAGGCGGCATTATAGTACAGTAGGCCGTGGTAAGCAGAAGCGCAGAGGGTACGGCGCGCGCAGGCTAAGCGGGCAGCGTGGTATGCCACTGGCCAGCGGCGCCAGGAGGTCGTTGGACGGGCCCTGCAAGCATCAGGGCTCATACATACAGTACAGTACATATGCAGTGGATCCCCCAGCAAACGGCGTTTCTGCCGCAGGGGCCTGGTCCGGAGTGCCTCCGCCGCCCACTCGTACAGCCTCCTGCTGTCTCCTGCCCGCCTCGATGGGCAGTGATGTGCGGATGCGATCAGCAGCACGGCCTCGACAAGTCGCCTTTTTGTCCTGCCGCTTGGCACCTCACGAAGCATGCATGGCCTGCGCCGCGGGTTGTCCATTGCTGCGGGCTCGGTTCGGATGTATGTATTCGCGATATGTATATTTACTGTAGTAACTATGTATGTACGCATCTCGCTGGAAGCATACATGTATGTATGTATGTATGTATGTTGTATGTATGTATGTACTGTGAGCATATGCTGTATGTAGCATGTATGTATCGCGGTGGAGTAGTCGTGTAGTACCCTCGCTCGGATTCATCTCGCCTGCGACGACGAATAAATTGGCCGCGTCCTACCAGAGGCCGGCGGCATATTGCCCATGGCCTGCACATGTGTAGCAGCATCGGTCTCTGAAGCCAGCCAGACCAGTCGTGTGCTGGGAGTTGCCTGCTGGCCGAAGAAAGCGATGATGAGATGCGAGTTTCAAGAGCCTGTCACCAAGCCAGGCGGGCGACGGGTCTTGCATATACGCGACCCACGTCTCTGCTGCCGTCAAGCGCCTAGCCATGGCGACGGGCAGCGACCTGACAGCACGCTACGCTGAGTGACACCAGCGCGCGAGGCGTGGGTGCGTGAGTGTGTGCAATACGGACAGCCGCGTAGGCTGACATCGGTGAGACGTGGCTGCGACTGCGACTGCGACTACGACTCCCGCACTCTTCCCCAGGAATTCGAGGTCAAGCCTGCAGCGCTCGGACGGCGGCAGCGATGCGCGCTAGCTGCATGCGGCAACATCTGGGGTAAAGTGAGTGCTAGCGCGGCGACTAGCGCATGGCATGGGTCCCATGGGCCGCCTGAACCTCCGGCCACTCATGGCGCCGCATGACCACGGCCTGCACGCGCGCCCACAGCCTGCGCGCCTCTCACTCGCTGCCGTCCGCCCTCCCTCCACCTGCCCCCATTACGCGGGCATGCGCGCGCCGGTCGACATGGCTCTGCACCTGACCTTGGGCTGGCCCGGACCCTGACATCCTGCGCCTGTCCTTGCCCGCCAGGCCCGCTAGGCCCCATCGCGACCGCGCCCTGTGCAGGCCAATGTACTGACGCTTCACACCTACCTGCCTCCATACTGTACATGTCCACATGGTACATGTCTGCTCTGGCAACGCTGCGCCCTCCCCTCCACAACCCGTTACGCATGACGGCATCCTGCGGCTGCCCTCGCCTGCCCCCTAGACTCGCTTTGGCCTACTCCCGAAGCTACAGCCCCGGGTAGCCATGTTGCCGTTGCAATTCACTCTTGTCGATGCTGCAGAGCGCTACCCAGCCTCGGCCTCTGACGTTGCATCGCACCCAGTGGCAATCGACTCGGCCTCGCTCGTGGCAGATCTGCGCCCGACAGCACGCTGGTGGAGTAGCCCGACGACCGTGGCGAAGCCATTTACGTCAATCGAAGGATTGTAGAAGAAACAAGCCTGGCGGAGCGTGAACTGCTGCATGCGCAAGCAATGCCAGCCTTGTCCACCGTCGGATGCTGATCGTCGCTAGCCGTCCAGCACCACGTGATCTTCCGCTGCTGACTCCACAGGCCACTCGATCTGCACACACATCCTTTTTACTAACTACTTACTTATGTAGAGTAGTAGTGTATATACGTCCCCAGCCTCCATCCATGATTCACCTCTCTAGCCATGTCCTGAGCACACTTGCAGGACGCAAAGTCCACTGGCCCACACAACACCCTGGCTGCAACAATGCAACTTGGTTCGCCTAAGCAGAGTGATACCATTGCAGCCACACTATTGGACGCGCTACCATTGGTCCGGCAACAGCTCGCACGTCACGTGACACATCCTTCCTATACTGGCCTCCATGTCTACCGCATCGCCCTGCCATGTTTGCATCCACCAGTCCAATAGCGCCTCCCCACTACTCTTGTCATTTTCGCTGCCGTTGCATTGCGACCATACCCTGTTCCACCGCACGCATACATATGACGTGCCTCTCTTGTGAAACACTCGGGACCTCTACAGCACCGCTCGCAGACATGATGCCGACCGGCATGCCAGGCAGTACGTGCAGCAACTCGATGACGAACGCCTGCTTCCTTCAGCCTGCTGTCCAGCGGCTGCCCGGGTAGCTCCATGGAGAAATCCCGATGCACTTCCCCAGACACTTTGCCGTTCGCGCTGCATCTATAGGTATGCGAACCGCCACGACTTGCGCCATCAAGCTCCACCTATCATGCTGTTGAACGCAGGGAAGTGTGAGGCGTTACGTGCAGGTGCAGCAAGGCGCAGGTTGCTGTTCGGAGCAACAGGAGCGAAATCCGGCTTGCTAGGACAACAAGCACTACCCGTTCGACAACGTACATACACGTTAGCACCAATACCAAGTTTGTCGCTGTGTACACTGTCGACACATTGCCCTTGCTCTCTCTCTCTGTGTGTGCACCCGCTGCATAGAATGCATACACCTCGTAGTGGGGCCATTTCATCCGGCTATATCCAAGCAGACGGCAATGGCAGCAAACTGGAAACTGGAGCCGCCAGTCCACCTCCACAAACACCCATCTGGACCTCAGTGTTAAGAACCCAAATATAACGCAGAAGATGCTGACGCCGAGCACCCAACACGCTGCACAAGCACCAGGATAGCTAGATCTGGTGGATATTGACGCGCCACTGAAGCTAAGCTAAGGTGCAGTAGTCTGCGTCTCACGTGCATGCTAGCTGTGTACCTCGCTGCCTCCAATGACGACCCACTACTGCTACGTAACTGGAGCTCCGCAACCCTTTGAAGCTGTTGGAGCATGTTTGACAAGTCATTCCCGTTTCTTCCCGTCGTGCTTGCCACATTACAACGAGTCAGCACCATCACCACATTGCGCCACGCAAACCGCTGTGGTTAGCAGCTGATCTTCAGCCCGTTGGCGGCACTTGTCAACCCTCCAGCAAAAGCCTAGACAATAGAACACTACCGCTTACCCTATGGTTGCTATTCTCCGATAGGTTGAAACTGCTCCCTATCTTCCGCGAGAGCCGGTTCATGTAACTTGTCTTAAGTCCGGAAGGCTGCGGTACTTGTCACATTTCTTGTTTGGGATTAGCTGCCGGGCTTGCAATCACCCGTGTCCGAGATAGGGTTCACGGTACCAAACATCGAGTGAGAAAATCATCACCTAGCACGTTTCCTTGGCCCGTCATCTCCATCGGGGCTTTTGCTTAGAATCCAGGCACATCGGTAATTACCTCTGTTTGATACACGTGCCCGGCTCGGTAATGAAGGCAAGGTCCCAGGGTTTCACAAAAGCGTGACCAGTTGTTATGAGTAAAGCAATTGACTTTAGGAAAGGGAAAAGAAGAGAGAAGAAGAAAACAAAAGGCACTACTACTACTGGTAATTGAACCGTCTCCGCAGCTTAGCTAACGTGCAGAAAAAGTCATGTTCTTTTGTTTTTCTCCTCAATACGCTATTGGTCATAGTATACTATAGCCGCTTCCAGTTCACGGACCCCCATTCAGCGTAACATTCTTACAACCGTTGAATTTCGCCCTTGGAGCCCCTCCCCCCCTCTCCCCCCGTTCTCGAAGGCCCACATACCATCCTTAAATATTTTTTTTTACCTTTCACGAAAGGCGGCGGCGTACGGGAACATCGGTGCTAACCTGCAGACCCAACAAAACAATGCTACCGTTGTCGGCAGAAGCCCCGTTTGCTCCTAGACGCGCCGCCTCCCTTCACCATGGGAGATCTCCACTACAAGGTACCCACTCAATCTATACTAGGAAGAGACCAAGACAAAACCACGGCTCAACAGCGGCAGATGCCCACTTACTAACCGTTCCTCGGGGATCCCTAGCCATGCGGGTCTGTTTCTAACGTGTGGGTTTTCTTCTCTTTGCGTGTATGCTCAGCCCTTTTCGTTTTGGTCTTGATACTGTTGAATCGGCCGTCCCTACACCCGGGCGCCCAACGTGTCACGGCTCTATTTTCAACCACCTCGTCTCGCCACACCCTTTTTCTCGTTACATCTGTTCCCGTGTTTTCTACCACCGATAAGCAAGTGGCAATAACCATACATTGTTTTTATTAGCAACAAGAAACGAATAAGAAAAAGCTTCGAATGCAAATGACGTCTTCTAACCAAAGCCCGCTCAGCAAACCGCA
The DNA here is from genome assembly GCA_026262445.1 of Bipolaris bicolor. NCBI lineage: Eukaryota > Fungi > Ascomycota > Dothideomycetes > Pleosporales > Pleosporaceae > Bipolaris > Bipolaris bicolor. Next base: position 595,586 of record JAODYD010000001.1, on the reverse strand, counting down.
GCCAGTCCCCCCTTGCCACCCTATCCCCATTCACAAAAAAACGCCTCTCTTGGCGAACCGCCCGCGAGGTTACGTATGCCCGCTGACGTAAACACCAGACTACTTTTGGCTTTTCGTAGCACACACCCACACACCCTCTTCTCTTTTTTTTTGCCTTCGCGGCCTTTCGTTCTTGCGGCAACGGGCCGTGGTGGAAGCTAACGAAAGCACCAAAAAAGAGAGTCAAGACATTTTTCAACGGGTAAGAAAATAAACGCGGTTGCAAGTAACCGTTTTGCTGTGTCCTATAGTCATTTCGGAGCACCAGGCCATGTTTGCATCGAGTGTATGGCAGGGGCCTTGTATCGAGATGGCTGGTAGTTACCGTGAAGCCAGCGGTGCAAATACTACTTACGTACGGATGTGGTGGCCCACCATCACCATTCCTCAATGTCATGACACCAGGGTATCACATGACAAATTCCAGGTCAAACCCAGCTTCTCCCCCCTAGCAGCATCCTCAAAGCAAATAAAGTGATGTATTGATGAATCACACCATCCGAACAACTTTGCGTGATTTATCT
>JAODYD010000001.1:584643-594992 GCA_026262445.1 Bipolaris bicolor | reverse complement strand
CCCCCCCCCCAGCTTTTCTCCTTCTTCTCTCCCATCGAGATCCTGAGGTTCGACGAGGCAGGGAGTAGGTAGTCAGACGGGAGGTCAGACTGCGGTGGTACTTTTTGCTTAAGTGACAGGGGTTGGGGAATGAGAGAGCACGAGGGGAGGAAGGGAGACCAGGGAAGGGTGCGCGGGTAGAGGAAGGGAAGAGGGGGGCAATATCTTACGGACGTGGCTTGTTTAGCCTCACCTTGGAAAAATACTTATACGGGGGGAAGGGGTTGTTCCGTTGGGCGGATTTCATGTGAGGGGAGTGATGCGGTCGGTGGCTTCCTGGTTTAGGATCGCGGGAGGCGAAGGGGGTGTGGATGTATTCGCAGTGTCGCGGATGGAATAGAGTGGTTATTTGACAATTGATAATTATACACGTATGGATTGTTGATCCTACTGCCCTTTTTTAAACTTGCGTGTTTGGAATGGAATGTTGTGGGTTTCTATTGTGATGCCTTTAGCCATATATTTACCAAAAAAAAACAGTGCAAATAAATGTGGCAAAAGGAGAAACATTTAGGAAAAGTCCTTCACAAAACGTGTACTTCTCCAAAGAAAAGGCTACTAAGTTTAATATTGAAGAGCCATCCTTCATGTAAACAGAAAAGGAACTTTTGGTGATAGACATGCTCGATCATTCTTTTTTTTTCGAGAGAGAGAAAAATTACTGCATTTACTCATCCCAAGCAGATAGCGTGAGCCAAGTCTTATTTCATCGTAACAGAAAAGAGATGCGAACGGAAGCAGGGAAGAGAAGATGTGGTTCAATTCTACACCAGAAACATGATAGGTATACGATTGAACAAAGTTCACATGAATTTTTGACCATTCAATATCTAATAGTGTCTCTGAGCTTTTCGTCTACCATTCCGTATGACACATAGCTGTGACGAAATTTCAAGAACCCCCCCTCATCTCTCGGTTGAATATCTAGATCGTCTGGTGGGAAGAAAATTACGGGAGGGGATTTATTTTCGAGCATAACCTTGATGTACTAGATGACGTTGAATTGCGGCTACAAATAGTAAAGTGAACGAAAACACATGCCATATTTTACGTCAACAGTAAAAAAAAAGTGTCTTACGACCAAGATCACAACGTGACTTAAAACTTGTAATAACAGTATCAGTATCACATTTCCGTATGTATATAAACTAAACAAAGACACCATTTCCCCTTACACGCCGTCATCCCAGTCATATCCATCATCACACATAAACAATTCCCCTCCATTCCATCCACCCCTAAATCCCCCACCCATTACGCAGAAAGCCGTTGCGCACAACCAAACATTGAGAGAAGAAGAAAAGAAAAGCCACAAATACATAACAGAAAGCAGTACTAAAAAAAAGACAAACAAAAAAGGGAATGGGGTATCTCAAGGCTCAGACGAATTATGCAGACTGGAAGAAAAAAGGCATTTGAAACGCGTCGCTCGCACCGAGCGTAAAAGCCCTTGTTGTCAGTTCTCATGGGTTCGTCTTCTCACGAGCCGGTGAAGAGATGGGTGAAAAACGCAAAGGAAACGAGAAACGAACAAAACAGAAAACATTGGAAACCTTTACTCGCCGAGTAAAAGACACCAACAGTACTAAAAAACAAAGGAGGTCAAAGAAAAGAGTGAGCTACTCCGACATGTTGAGTGCCGGTTAGTCACCTCCTACTTGACCTTCTCGAGCTGGCAAACGTGGTGGAGGAGATAATGGACATCTCAGAGCTCCATCCTCTCCACAACGCCCTCACTCATTGTCCGTACTTTGCTCACGGTTCTCTCCCTACCAACGAGTGACTCGACATCGCTGTCTCCCTCGCTCTCGTAGTAGTAATCAGCATCCATGCTCATTTCTCTCGCAGGGATATATTGCTCCTCTTCTGCATCGACAACCTCCCCCGGATGATCGATTACCATGTTGTCGAGCTCATCGCTATCGCCGTACGCCTCGAGTCCCTTTTTAGCACGAGCTCCCAGCCAGTACTCGGCACGCTTTCTGCTGCCCGCATTGGCTGAAGATTCGTATTTGGTTGCTTTGAACTTGGACATGAGCGACATGGCAACGCTAGGCGAGTTGGAGAGTGCCGATATGCCGCGCAGGTAAAAGTAGGCTACTCGCTTGCGCTCCTTGTTGTAGAGGAAGAAGTGGTGACTCCAGATTGCACCATCATCGGCAAAAGGATCATCTGATGGTTCCCAGGCATAGTATTCGCAACTCGACATATCCATCTCGCTGTCAACAAGCTGCCATGAGCGGGGGCTCCATATCGGCGAGCCGAGCGGGGTAACAGCGCCTGCGGGGAGCCCGGCCGAATACACCTGGGGCCGCAGGTAGTACATGGTCGTATCGATCTTGTGCATGAAACTGTGCATGGTTTCGCGGCGGAACTCGTCGGGGTTCAGTGTGTTTGCAAAGTCGTAGTCAATGTGTGTCGCATTGAGCGTTGCAATAAGATAGGCAAAGGTGTGACGGTTCGCAGCCTCGCTGAAGGTGCCAAACGGGGTATCTCTGGAAATGTCGAGTTGGTCAGCGAATTGCGCGGCGGATTGCTCCGACAGCCCCGCAACCGCCGATAGCAAGTCTTTGTGTCGCTCTTCCAGCGTCTTCTCAATGCGCTTGTATAATTTCTTGTCACTCCCAGCTGCCTTTACAGTCCATAGATCGCATCCGCCAATGATAGCGGTATCTTGGGTGTCGAAGTTGAGGGCGAGGTTGACCTCGTGGAGGGCGCACAGGTCGAGGTACTGCGTCACCGGATCAGCTACATCATCATCACCACCCCCATCACCGGGGCCTTGTCGCATCAACTACCCACCTTCATTGTGCCAATTCCAGGTTGTGTTTGATCGAAAAGTATGTAGATTTAAATGTCCGAGTTGGTTTTTGATGTCGAGAGGAGGATAGGGGTTCAGAGCGCAGTGGCTGCTGGTTGTGGGCGGTGGTGTGTTCGGGAGGGATGGCCTGCGCGAACCGATACAACGAGTAGACACGACTCTAGGCTGGCTGCAGAGAGGAGAGAGTACTGTTGTTCGGCCAGACAGTCGTCTAGCAGGCGGTGGACATGTGTATAGCGTGAGCGGAACTGTGGTGTGAGGTGTCGCTGTTACGACGTGGTCGCGATTGCGGAGACAGCGGTGATCAGCTTGGCGGTGTCGCCGAGCTAACAAGGGCATGTGTGTCGGGTTAACATTCCTGATTGGTTCATACAAGCCCAGGTCCTCAACCAACAACAGCGGCTGATAAGACCAGATGGGTAACTGGTGAGAGACGACTGGTGTTGAGCGCTGGTGTCAGTTGGGTGCCGGCAATGCGCAATGTTGCGTGAGTACGTAATGTGTCATCTGAAGTCGAACGAGCATGTGAACTAGGACAGATCAATTGCCTGGTAAAGAACCCCACTGGGTTCGGCAATGTGTCATTTCATATGTGCCTGGCAAGGTTCTGGGTAGAAGGACCAAGAACTGGTCCGAACCGACTGCTGTCACAAGGTGCAGATGCGCAATTGCTAGCCAGGTATGGACAATGTCTGTTGCTAGGTGGTTAGGTTTAGTGACGCAGCAAGAAAACGGTAACAGAAGAGAACGAGCAACAATGTCAAGGGCAGAAGTCTCGATGGCATGATGTATGATCACGTTCGAGCTCAGTAAACCACTTGTGTAAGACCTAGCTGTGTCGAGCAAAGCCCGCCAGTCGGACGTGTTTGATTGTAGTAGATAGAGTACAGCCACCGCCATCCGCTCTACAAGGCAGGATGGCAGGTGGTGCGTTCTCCAATAACCCGACTCCCCGCGCCGTGTGGTATCGTATCGCCGTAACGCCTGTCCTTGAAGTGTGTCTGTGGCATGAACCGTGTCGTTGCCGTATTGTATTCCCAAACAAAGCCCCACCATTTTCCCGATGATTGACGCCGCGAATCAAGGTCCTGTACGCGAATGTGGATCTGGCCTCTCACATGATGCCCTGCTCGCGGAGCCGGTTTTTGAAGATTTCGGCACTGCCACCATCATCCTGGAGGCCGAAGGCACGGTCAGTGAGGGCTAATGGGACGAGGCAAGAACAGCAGCCAGGCCGATTGTATGTGATTCAATGCTCCGTAGACGGCTTTACATGATCTTGGTAACAATGTCGTCCTCAGTCTGGACGACAGGCGCGTCAGCCAGGCGGCGCTCTGGGTGTAGCGAAGCGGACCGGAGACGCATCACACTTCACTCACCTCCATGTCCTCGAGGCTGTCTTGCTGTCCTATACACCGCAGTACGTTTTTCTTGCTGCTCTCCTGCATCTCACCGGCAAGCAGGAGCTCGTCGAGAATGAAGTAAGCCTTTTGGAAGTTGAAGATGATGTCAAGCTCGCAGACGTTGCCGTAGTACTTGTCCATCTGCTCGACATAGCGATGGACGATTTCGAGTGTAATCAGCTCATTGTCGGTAGCGTCGCATCCGGCGATGAAGAAGAGCGAGGCGTAGCGGCGGTAGACGACCTTTGTATCTGCATTCTTGTGAGTCGAGCAAAGGCACTGTCTTCCAGGGGCATACTGACCCTTGTACTCAAGGAAGTTGCACATGCGGGTGCGGCGGGCAAGGACAAGCTGCGAGACATCCTTGACTATCTTTGCCTTTTCCTTGGGCGCCAGCGTGGTGAACCATTTGGCTAGACGCTACGTGGGAGCATCAGCAGGGGGAGCTTTGCATTCTGGGGTGGGGGACCAACCACTTTGCCCTGCCGCGAGAGCAGAATGAGGTATCTAAATGAATTGTCAGTGAATGCACTGAATAAAATAAGGGAGTGCGGGCGCTATCATACTTGATTGTCATGATGTCGTGTGAGGTGGAGAGGAGTGGCTACTGTAGTAGTGCCGTGGCCTGGGAAAGGTGCAACTTGGGCGATCGGCGGTCACAGGCCAGCCCCGCGACTCTTGAGACGTCAATGCGCCCTTAACCATATTCCCCGCCGTTGCTTTTGTCTCCGGACTGGTATGCAAACACGCATATTGTGAACTTGATGCGCCAACAGTCTTGTCGCATACACCAAACCGCTCTCTTCATATCTTCTTCGTCTTCGCTGTTTTATTCAGCCGCGCTATAGCGACCTAGGCGCAACCTTTTTTTTGAAACCCGCCCCACTGGCTGACAAACATTGAGCGCATTGCAACCTGCCCTCTAAGACCATATACTACAATAAAATCCGGGGAAAAGACTCAAATACACCGTCTCCTTCACCAAGTAACCTGCACCCTAAAAACCGCAGCCATGAAGCTCATACTCTCGACCTCGTACGGCCACCACATATTTGTCTACTATCAAATCTAACGACACCAGGAATATCATGTCTGGCGGACCGTCCGTCATACGACGTCCGCTCTTCGAAAAATCAAACACTGAGCTCACATCCTCGCTGCGCGCAAACTTCTCCGCTCACCAGCCCTCCGCACTACCCTCAAAACCAAACTACCGCACATGGACGACCGCGACCGACTCCGCGCTATACGTACCCACACATACCCCCTCGCCGCTCATCGAGCCCCGAGAGTCCTACGACATTACAGTCAAACTATTCTACCTCCCAAACATACCTGCCGACCGTCGCTGCGCCCAAACAAGGGAAGCTATAGAACTCGTCCTCAAGGAGCTAGGAACATCCTCAATAGACCTCTTAATCGTCAGTTTCCCAGGCATATCCTTTGACGCCGACGACGAAGAGTCCGACTTTGAAGATGACGACCCGCCTTCTCCCCCCTCCGCAACCCAATCCACGTCCGAAAACACCTCCGGTGACTGTCTAGACGCCGGCGTACCCCCAGAAGACCTCGAGACTATGATAAAAACATGGCACGCGCTCGAGAAACTGCAATCAGAGGGACTCGTCTCGAAACTCGGCATCGCAGAATTCGGCGTTGCGCGCCTGACACGCTTCCTCGAGCGCACAAACATAAAACCGAGTGTTAATCAGATCAATGTAAGGGATTGCTGTGTTGTGCCTAAGCCGCTTATCTTGTATGCGAAACAACAACAGATTGAGCTGCTCACGCATAATGACTGCACGAATATCTTGCCGAGGGGGACCTTGAGACAGATCCTGGGTGCCGGTGAAAGCGGATCAGGTGTTTTGGCTGGGGAAGGAAACGAGGAGGGATTGAAGGGGGATGTGGAACCGCAGTGGGTAGTCAAGTACACGGCTGTGGTGAAGGATAGAGGTGTGGTGGAGAATAAGGGATACTTTGCTGTTGCGGAGTTACGGGATGCATAGATTTGGTGGGATATTTAAATGTCAAGTATGCATATGATTTGACGTATTTATTGAAAGTTCATGTTGTACAGATATCGTCTACTCAGAGTTTCATTTACAGTCTTTTCGAGACTCAACTGCCTCCTTCTTCTAAGCCCCACTGAAAATACCGCATTCCTTGCAATTCAGTCCCTTTCCTCCATTGCCCAGGTTCGCAGAAACTAGACTTCCTCCGCATACACTGCAGTTTGGTCCCTTGAGCATGCTAGACAAGATTTGCTTGGGTTTCGGAGGTGTACTAAGTGAGATTTTATGGATATACTTGAAATGAATGTTTCTCAGTGATAGAAATGATGGAGATGATGATGATGTTGGAGATATAGTGATGCTGGAATGGAAATGGTGAGTAGCAAGGAGAAAAAGGAGGTAGATGGGGGCTTCTTATATGGTTGGGGAATTGAATGGGGTATCAGTATGGGAGTTCAATCGGAGATTTTGAATGTGCGATAAGAGTAGTGAATAATAAGAGTATGTTGATTATATTACTACTCTAACATTCACAGCCCCAGGCGAGTGCATAGTCAGTGATGGATTCAGTTGGCCTTCACTTTCTTTACACAAACAGGAGGCGATGCCATGACCATATAACAATAAAACATGAAAAATGTATGAAGTTAGGTATATCGATACATTTATTCATAGATCCTTCACAATAGCCTTCGCACCAATTGTTGTTTCTGAGGGAAAACTAAATGGACAATCACAAAGACTGAAACCAAGGTCACAACTCACACACTACCAATTATCACCATTTCCGATCAATTTCTTTCTCCCTGCAATATCCGCTTGACACTAAAACATAGTACTCATCTATGAGATGACTATTGGAAAATAGCAATCGTATACTCAATGGTACTTAAGTAGTTGGGCGGGGAAAATACATATCCACACCGCACACGAGCTGTAATCATGATATCGGGTATCCCTGGCGAGCAACATCCGCCAACTGATTTCGCCTACGATAATAACAGTCTGGCCATCTCCCATCAGCGAAAACATATTAGCCACTGAGATGGCATTTTCACATATGCACCTGAGAGCAATATCTATATTTTGAGTCACTATCACCTCATTTTCTGTACAATAACCACCTCTCTCACAATCAAAACTTGAATACGTGACTTAGAGAAAGGAAGTGACAAAACATTCTATGTTGATGGCAAGCGTCGGCAGCTCCTCTTCCAAGCGGACATACATCTCCATGTAGGGAAGGCTGACGATGGTTACGACATGGGTTTTGGACATGATACAAGTCCACGCACAGCAGGATATCGAACTGAGATTGTAAGGAAGATACCAATGAAGCACAACGTAGCGGAGTATGTAAAGCATATAGCGTCCTTCTAGCTCATCCGTATCTGCTATTTCATCCGAGCCGTGTCGCCCAAGCCGGGCCGTCCCTAGGAACTACCTTGTACGAGCTATTCCACACAAGTAATACGCTGATGTACATGAAATGATGCTGACAAAGCACATGGTTACGAGAATACATTTTCTTCAAAGAGTAACCTGATTACTTACATAGAAATGGGAAATCGCTTACCTGCGCATCGAAATCTTGCTAGAATTGCTACACACAGTTGGTTGTTGGCCGGAATAATCACTACACTGTACACAGCGTTTACACTTTCTCAATATCATGGTCAGAAACCACATGGCACTGTGTGTGCTCCCTGGTATCTATCAACGCTGATCATCATCTTGGTATCTGGGGTGTTCTTCTAAGCGACATGGCAATGCAGTATCTGCCAATCTTACTGACCGTTGATCTCGGACTATACGGTAGCAATGCCGGCCATGTCACTGGCACCCAATGCAATGAAACGATCACCATTTTTGAGTACCAGATACGTCACTAGCCTTGATATGTTCAAGATTACAAAGCTCTCCTGATGAATTCCGATCTAGACCATACGATTGACGTTGCGGATAGACTAGACTACGCAAGCGAGTACTTTATATCTACTCCACGTACAAGATTACGTGAGATACGAAAGAAAATTGATCACACACCAAGACACAAAACTCAATGCCCTGAAACTCAAATATCGAAAATAGCGGCAATGTAAAAATAACCACGGCAAAGCAAACATGCTGCTTGCTTTTCCCATTACTTGGCCTCATCGTGATGCTCACACACATCCTTCCCTCCACGTGCATAAGCTTAAAAATCTAATGCTACGACCAAGTTATGATTACACCTCCATCGGCCCCGAGAAGTGCATATTTTGCACCGATCGATTATGCAAATATGGTTACGCACCACATACTTCGTCATCACCGTCGTCTCAGCCCAACCCGTACGTAAGCGAGATCAACGGCTCGTACCGACCAACTTACAGCACCAGCCGCCCAAAGTCACGCACATGCACACACGTAAGGAATAGTATGGTAAGCCTCAGCCTCAATCCACACACACCTCCTTCCCGAAACACAACCACGTTCGGTTCAGGCTAACATCCACGCTCCCGATACAGTAAGACCCTACCCGCGACTCTGGGCACGGAAGCCCGCGGTTCAAAGGAATACGCATACGACTAGTTTCGAACCTTCTTCTATTTCTTTTTTCCCTTCCATCGCAAAGCGCCGCTGACATACGGGGCATTTGACATCGGGAATACGCCGTACACGTCCCCCTTGTCCCCGTCTTCCCAGTAAACGGGCGCAAACGTACGTAAAGAAGAACCCCGCGAAAACGAAGGGGATGGGGAAATTTAATTTCGAATTCGCAAAAAACACCACCTTGGAAATAATCCTCCATGGCAGGTTGTGCGCGCCGCACTACTTTTCCCCCCTTTGCGTACATAGTCCACACGTACGTACGTATATATTCTAATGAAACCCAAATACGGGAAAGCGGAGAGTGGGAACGACGGCGCATACATTTATTGTCCCCCCTCCATCTCAAATCAACTATATACCCTATATCATCCATCTGCTATAAGGAGTTTTTACCGACACGATAGTCCAAGTACATGTAACGTTGCGCCGAAAACAGGTTCATCGGCGCTATTGGGTGGGCTCAAAAGGGGCAAGCCCTGTACGTCGACGAAGCCGGTTCGGGCTTGGTCTCGTGGGAATTGAATTTGGAAACCCACCCACAACCCTCGACGGTTCCCGCCAAAGGAAGGGGTGTGGGTGGGCCAGGGCGGGGGTGGTTGCCATTCAAGCATAAAATCGCTTTTTTTTTGTGTTATTGACCGATTTGCACCGATTTGCAACCGAACGGCCGGACCGAGCGGCGGGTCAGAAACGGGGATAGGGCAGAAGATGTAATATTGAATATGCGGCTGTTGTGTCTGTTCACGATTGTATGTAGTAGTGTGGCTTATTTTTCTTGCCCTTGATCCCCGAATTCCCGCTCAGAGTGCCGTGGTAAACAAAGGTCATACGGAATGAAGCGGCCACGCTAAGATTTCATGCTATATTCATTTAAAAAAAAATCCGCCGACTTGCGAATTTGACATTTTGAGAAAAAAGACGTGGCGTCATGTGGGTAAGTAAGTTAGCAAGGTAGCAACACGGGGGATAACAAGGAAACCTACGTTGTATCTCCCTCTCATACCACGCATATCAGCCAAGAAAAGATATAGCCAAGTTCCACAGACCAGCAAGAAACGAAATTACCCACCTACCCCAATCTCGTCCAAGATATCAATGATCAAGTTTTCTGAGCAACAAAGCCATAGTCAAGTAATTCCCCATTTTAATCTACCTGAGAAACACACTTTACAACCCGGCTCCGCAAACACCTTTATCTTTCGCCGAGGTTCAAAACCAAGTAATTCAACCTATCCTTAACATCTGCCACACAAACAAACCCGGCGCGAGCGCGCGCAACGCACGGTGAAGGATTGGAGAGGGGAGGATGCAAAAATATGCGGTTGCATATAGAAACGCACTCACACATACACACACGCATCTATGCAACCATGCACCGGCGTTCGGTCGTCGGCGGCGGCTCGCTCGGACTACTCTGCATAGCCCGGGACCCATGTCGCACAAATCGGAAACACTGGCCAACGGCTCGTGGGGGGG
>JAODYD010000001.1:466624-584399 GCA_026262445.1 Bipolaris bicolor | reverse complement strand
AAAAAAAAATCCTTTAAACAATGCAGTGATACCACCAAGCAAATCAAAAATTGCATGCGTAGGCTACATGTCTCCGATACTCTCCTCTACTTACATTCCCCCCTTCTCAAACGATAATATCCAGGGAACGGGCTGATTAATCGTTGTCTTTGCCCTCCGAAGATGAGACTCGGGAAGTATTCCCAGGGGGGGGAGAAGGGTTAAAATGGATTAAGCGTTGGCAGGCGGGCGGGTGGACGGTAAATGAGCAGTAGAAAAAACGGTTCGCGGTAAAAGAGAGCGGCAAAGGGGAAGGGGAAAGTTTAGCCAGGTTACCGGGTGAAGGATATGTATGTAGGAGAGATGGTGAAACATGACAGGTACCGTGTATACAACGGGATCCTAGAGAGACAGACACGAGTTTAATTTGAGCCAAGGAATTATTGTTAAGATTCTTGATTTGATTCTTTTTGATCTCTCTGTCTTTCATTCAGCTTGCTAATCTACTAGGGTTACGAAAAAAATTTCGTCTAAACTAGATTTGGCCCTTCTCTTCTGGTCTTTTCTTTCCGTGTCAAAAGTACACGACCTTCAACGTTTCCCCCCCCACGCAAACTAAATATGCACCCTCTGCATATTTACTTGCTGGTTCATCAGAGTGATTGTAGCGAAAGGGAAAGTGAGAGAGAAACAAACTCCGTTCGTGCCGTTCGATATCCCAATGAGCATTTTTGTTGTGGTGGTAAAGGGAATCCGCAATGAAGCAGTATAGCCAAACCGATGCCCATTTGATACATTTTGTTGGTTGGTTAGATATTTTTAAGGAAAGTCGAGAGGCGGTGGACATAAGCCGCCACAAAGGAAAAAAAAAAACAAAGGACCAGTCAAAGTATCCATAGATTGTGTCTCAGTTCCATGCTCCAAATGCGAACCACAGGATCCCTAGATACCGTTCCCCTCCAATGTTCATACAAAGAAAATATGCCGCAGTCAAGGAAAGTAGAGAAAGGAAACGAAAAAGTCCAGTTCGCGTACGCATGCATCACAGCTGTGTTATGCGCCATTAAATAGTCATTCGCTGGTTGAAACTCCGAGGTCATGCGAGAGGAAAAGGTGGTGTGTCGAGCTCATTCGAGCGAGGCCATAAAATCGTGGTATCAGGTGACGGTTGCAGTGAAGCAACCGCACGTTGTTGGTTGGGTGAGGGCGAAGACACGTGGTTTCAGGATTTGGATGGAGAAGGTTCCCTGGTGTACTGGAAGAACTTTTTCAGTCTGCTGCCGATGTTTTTCTTCTTCTTTTCTCGAGAAGGCTCGCGATGTTCAGATTGCGGGCGCTGCTCAATCGAAAGCTTACTGCGCTCGCTATTCGAGGACGAAGTGCCCATCAAACGAGACAGACTTGCAATACTGGAACGCTTGCGACGCCGAGACTCCATCTCACTGGGATCAGACGACAGAGACGACGTGCGTTCACCAAATCGATGCGGGCTAACGAGTGGGAAACCGCCCTGCATCGCACTAGTCATCGTTGACCGCGAGGATGTCAAAGACGGCACCTCTGTAGAGATGCGGACTTCTGGGCCGGGTTCGCCAAAGCGAGGAGATGGCATGACAGGGTAATCGGTCATTGAAGAGGTCGCGGTGCCTCTACGCTCAGTATCGAAAATTTGGCTTGACCGATAGTCTGGCGATGAAAAGGACGATGCGATTGTGTCGGGGGTCATCATACTCTGCTGGTGAAGAGGAAGTGTCAAGTTCATGACAGGCTGACGTTGCTTGGGTGTATCTTCGGTTGGTTGAGCGGTAACGGTGGAATCGGAAGAATGTGTGAGTGATGATGTTCGGGGCTCCTCGTAGTCTTCTACGACTTGAACAGGTTCAGATTCCTGGGGTGATGGGCCATTATCCTCGGTGCGGTCATCAGCAGGTGATGTTGCGCGAGGAGACAATGGCTCCGAGGAGTCAACCTTGTGCGCTTTTGGCCTCCTGTTGAGACCAAGTCCGTCCTTGAAGGTCCAGTTGATTCCAGGCCCTTCTTGCTTCGAATCGGCTTCCACCACTGAAATCTTAAGCTCTGACGGGTCTGCAGTAGCTGGCCTTGTCTTGGTCGCCTTTGCAGGGATGGTCAACTCGTCTTCAGGCTCCTCTTCTTCAAAGACATCAGCCATGGGCGAAGTATTCGCAATGACGGATGATCGGTTCTCAAAGGGCACCAATTCCGGTGCGCTCTCTGTCCTTCGATGCGAAGGCGCAATGCCATTGGCACTGTGCATGGCTCGTCGATGCGCTGAGAATCCACGCTGGTTCATGCGGGGGCTAGAGCCGTTGGGAGTGTTGAAGGGTCCAAGCGCGGCATCCAGGTCGATAACCGGGCTCATAATGTCAGAGTCGACGCGTTGGAGCGGACGAGGTTGCCAGGACGCGTAGCTCGTATCTACCGTTATTTGAGCCGCCGGTGTTTCAGTAGGGGATACGATTGTAACAGTCGTATCGTCATCAAAGTTGGGCTCAAAGTCAATTTCCTCTGACTCATCCGACTCGTCACCATCAACAACAGCATTGGGTGGTGGCGTTGGGGAGCGTGCTTTTGATTTTTTGCCGTGCTTTCCCTTGCGAGTGATGATTGAGTTTGCCCAAGACTTGACTTTACGGGGTTTGTGGCTGCCCTTGCGGGAGGCGGATTTGGGCTTTGCAGAGTCTTTGGTAGACTCTTCGTTCTCAGACATGGGTGAGGGGAGGGTTGCATCGAAAGACTTGGAAAGAGCAGGGTCAGATGCGCTGGTGGGAAGAGTCGGAAACGAGCTGTCGGTTTTTTGCGTATCCTTGTGGTGGAAGAGACTTCGTCGTTTGGCCTGTGCTTTGGGAGTGGGCGTAGGAGCAGGAGATGGCGTGAGTGAGACTGCTGAGACGGGTCGTTTGCGCTCAAGAACCTCGCCGTTCAGTTTGCCGCTGATGAACTTGTCCAGTACCATGCCCGCCGTGCTGGGTCGATCTTCGTCTTGAACCGTGTTCAGCGTGGGGCGTGCTGCTCGAGGAGGCGCCGGAGCGTTGCCGCTGACAATTGATGAAAGACTGTTTGCTGCAGAGTGTCCACGGAGAGTAGACAGAGATCCCTCGGTCTCGGAGGAAATGGTCGAGAGCGGACGGATGGTCTCGATTCTATCAGAGAACGTCACTCGTGCTCTGGACGGTGGCCGCGCCGGATCGTCGTCGGACCTGTGGTCGCGCAGCGAGGGTTGAGAAATAGACCTGTTGAACTTGTGACCGGGTGCAAAGGGGTTGCCTTCCGAGGGTGTGTTGGGTGCGCTGCCAGCTGGTGCTACAGGAGGGCTCATAATCGAGGTCAAGTCGTGAGAGGAAACAGCGCCTGAACGACGGTGAGCGTGTCCACGTCGGCCTGGTGGAGGACCTGGGCGTAGTGTCGAGCTTGGTGCAGGAAGGACATCCTCGCCCTTGGTAGGGCTGCTGCTTTTCAATGCGGTGCCTCCAGGCCGGATGTCACCACCAATGAATTCGCTTCCTCCCCGTTTGTGTCCGTGAGACGGCTTCGAGGGCGATATTGGCACACCCAAGGTGTTGGGTGACACTGGTGGTGAGGGCTCTTTGGCGGGTTTTGGTGTTCCGGCCGGGTTGAAGGAAAAGTCTGGCAGGGCATTGATTGATTTTTGCCTGTGGTGTGGCATCGACCCTCTACGGCCGGACGGATAGGCTTGCAGTGACATTGGTCGTGAGTTTGCTGGCGCGGGAGCTGATGAGGCAGTGTCTGGGTCTCGCATGGGAAACGAGAACTCTGGGTTAGGAATAAGCTCAATGGGCCCGGCATTTGATTGATGTCGACGCTGATACAGGGGCGCGCCAATGCCAGACTGCGACTGTGTAGCGCGGTGTCGTGGCATCGCTGTTTGAGCCATGGCGAGGCGATTAGCTGGCCGTGGTGGCGCAGAGAGGTGTGGTAATGAGGCTGGACAAAACTAGAGCAGGTGTCGCCAACGGACGCGCAGGACGGTGGTTGGTCTGCAGGTGAGACTGGGGGGCGCGGGATGCGGAGACAGGCCGGAGAATGCAGCAGGGCGTAGCGTGGTTGGGCGACGAGAGAGACAGAGGTGCTACAGGCGCGGGCACAATGGGCGTGAGACGAAACAAGCGCTCGCGAGGTACAAGAGCGGGCGCGATTACTACTGAGGCGAGAGGATCAGCACAGGCAGCAAGTAGATTGCAGGGCGATGTGCAACGTGACGCGAGGACGATGGGAGCGAGGGCGGGTTGCGTACAAGATGGCGTATGGTGCGGGTTTGGAGTTGAGAGCGAGTCTGGTTGGTGGACCGAGTGAAGCCAGTACACCCAAGAAGAAGAATTAAGGAACGACGAGGAAGGGAAAAGGAGCGGACAGATGCCTAGAGTCGCCTCGGGGAGGGTGAGTAGCGACAATGGGCTCCAGAGGGGAGAGGGTTCGGGGGGTGCGGCGAGGATGGCGGGGGAGGAGAGGTGTTGACGGTGAATAGGCGGAGTGGGCGAGAGACGGGCACCTGGGCAACCCATCTCTTTTGTCGGTGGTTCCTGCCTAGTGCAGGCAGGCCAGGGGCCGTGCGCAGGGTGACAGGGATCAGGGATCCCATGCCACCTGCTCGTCTCTCGTCTCCGTCCCCTCCTCATTTCGCGCTGGCCTGCGTGCCTGCCCGGCGTGCCTGTCCTGTCCTGCCCTGCCCTGCCTGTCCTGCCAGCCAGCCAGCCAGCCAGCCCGCCCGCTGCCCACCACGCCCGCTTGCTTTTTTCTCTCCCTTGCACACCACCCACCCACCAATGCACACTGGGCCTTGACCTTGCACCCTTGTCGCTCACTGCTCGATGCGGCGCGGGGTGGTGGTGGTAGTGGTGGTAATACTCGGTGGTGCTTCATCATCCCATCATCCCACGCACCCACACACACCTGTACTTGGTATTATATAGTACTGTACATACGTCCTATGTATCCACGTACATGTACTGTCTAGACGCATCGCCCTCTTTGTGCACACATCTCGGTCTGTGCCTGGACATGCCTCCCCATGCCTCCCCATGCTCGTCACAGGCCCCCCTCTGGCGCACATCATGGCCAGCAAGCCAGGCAAGCCGTCGAGGGAGCAGTTCGTCTCGGCGAGCCAATGCCAGGCCACAGCTGGCTAGAGCGGCTTTGGGGCTGGCCTAGCTCCGTCATGGTGGTTTGGCTGCTGCGTCACTTGACTGGACAGGCGGCTGGCCTGCTATACCGCCAGGAACGGGCATTAATTGGCATTGGCACTGGCTCGCCTGCCGAACCACTCCCCTCCCTCTTGTCGTTGCCCTCGCAAGCAGTTGCATGCGGCTCCCTCAACGTCTGACCGCTGCTCCGGTGCGTGCGAAACATGGTCCTGTCTCCGCCTGGCCATCATCTCCTTCACCGTCTTGGCTGCATGTCGCAAGCTACAAGCCTTGCCACCTTTCTCCTCATCGCCCCGCTGCTAGCAGTCGGACAGCGCGGCTACGTGCCAAATCACAGCCAAGCCATGCCCGTTTTACCGCTGTCACCTCCACGTCCACCGTTGTGACGCTCCGCCCTGTCCTGTCCTGCCATCCGACGCCAGCTGGGCCCCTCCCGCCTTCTGGAGCAATGCCCTCCCCTTCGCTGCCCGCCTCGAGACATGAAGATGCACACGGCCTGTTTCATCCTACCCGTTCGCAGTGGGGGGCTGCTCGCTGCCCGGGATGGACAGCCAAGCACGCATTCGATATGCAGCTCGGACACACTACGCTCGTTTGATGCCCGCACTAGCCAGGGGCACTGACGCCTCGCCATCTCGCTATCCCCCTTGCATCCACCACCTGAGCCTGTGCTCGCCACCCATAAATAGTCGTCGTAGACGAAATGCGGAGAAGTGGGATGAGATGACTGCACCAAGAAGCAAGCATTGTTTTGTTTATCATCTCACCTCACCCACCGCCGCCTTGTCTCCGCGAGGCTGGTTGCTGGCCCGTCATCCCACATAAGATCCAGCCTCCCCGACCACCACCAACGACACACTGCACTGCCCTTCTCCCCAGGCCGAGGATGCGTCCCGACTCAGTCCTGTTGCGGACCCGTTTTGGTCCAATCTGGTGGGGTGCGTATGCAAAGATAAAGGAGCACACACACAGTACATAGAGTGCACCCTGGATGCGGCAATGCTGTGCACATTGATCCTCACTACATTACTGATATCGCCTGCGCTGCAGCTTGGCAACGCGTCAACCCGGACAAGTGCCCGTGTCTTGAGCCGTCGTCTCAATGGGCGGCCACGGCAGCCTGGCGTTCGTGGAATGTCGCCTATTAGTTTCCGCCTCTACCATCTTAGTTTTTTTTTCTTCTCCAATGGCTGCAAAATTTGCTCGGCCGTCGAGGAAGTGAGGGTCAGGGCAAGGCGGTCAAGGCTAGCATGACCCTGCATGCGCAATTGCAGCACGCATTTCGTCGCGCACACACACACACACATACACAGTACACCTGCATGTACACATACGCACACACAACGCGCAACCCAATCCAACTCCTACCTAATTCTATTCATATACATACTCTTTGCACCCCAATGCCTATGCGCTGCCATGCGCGCGCTCCAGGTTTGTGTGCTCGCAGGACGGGTTCGGTCTCGCACCAGGACCATGCTCCTATTTGGTTTATTGGCTCCGACGTCATGAACATGGACTACCATGTCTCCCGCTCTCTGCATCATCTGAATGATCTCCAGGGTCTATCTATTCTCGACATGCCTCTATACACCTGTCATGGGCTGAAAAACAGGTTCCGCAAAATTTGTCCATCTTCATTTCTCACGATCCACCTGTCGTTGGTGTCATCGTCATCTTGCAAAAAACATGTCTTGCCAAGCATGCTCGGAGTGAGCGGCTTTTGGTGCTGGCCCGAGAAGGCGGGCGCTCAAATGAGCGTCGCAGCCAAACCTATACGCACTGTTCCGTCTGGCGCTGGCAATACGATCTGTGGAGCACAGTGCCCGCAACGGCGTCCCTTGTAGCTTCCATTGCCTCCATGGATCTGCGCCAGCAAAATCTACGTAGCGTCAGTGTTTTTTTTGACTGCTATGACCAGCGGTGAACAGAGCAGAAAAAACTGTGCTCGGCAGATCCCATGACTATTCCTTTAATTGCGAATGAGGTTGCCAAGCTGTATGTCGCTGCTGGACAGGCTATAGAAACACCTTCAGGACTTACCGTGTCCTTTTGCAAAGCTCAGACATACGCATTCGCATGCGAGTACATAGTTATTGGTACTGCACCGCCACTGTGCTTCTCCACATGTCGCAAATCCCTCCGCGGCAACTGTTTGGTCTACATCTGCCGACTTCCCGTCCACCTGCATCTCAAATCTTCCGGTGACGCCCGTCAATATTGCGCATCTGGACCTAAGTAGTCTATGTACGTATGTACGTATACACATGTTATGACCTTTACCATGCACATTCGCCAACCCTCGCTCAGGGGGGCGAAACGTCGCCCCTCCTGGAATGACCGACCAAGGAACGAGACGTCGGCATGTAGACGGCCCTGTCGGCGAAAGCTGGTAATACTTGGACGTATCATGTATTATCAGCAAGGTTCCAAGGTACACGATTGCACAAATTACGAATCTCGTTTCATCTGTGTTTTGATGCCGGATGAACGACGAGATTGCCAATTTCCGGCTTCTATTTTTCCCTATTGCCAAATAGGGGATACGCCACGAACAATTCGATAACTCTGGCCAATAGCAGGCACGTAGCCACCGGCTGCGCCTTACTTACTTGCTCCCAGACCACCTGACCATGGTTTACCCACATCACAGACAAGCCTTGGATCCGAGCACGGCAACTTTTGTTTTTGTTGCCTTGTTTTCTTCTTTACCACCATCATCGTCATTGTTGTTCGTCGCGTCGTCGTCGTCTTCTTCTTCGTTGTCATGGCTCCAGGACTCGGCGCCGGCTTGACGTGGCAACAACGTGGATGTTATGAGCGAATTTTGGGAGATTACGCTGCTAGGTGGGCCTGGTAATTTGCTTTACCAATCCGCGCTGTGAACACACCAATACGTACACCCATTCACTCTCCAACCATTCACCACATAGGAAGCGTACTGTCGAGACCCGCAGAGCCGCATACCCAAGTTGCGGACAGCCAACCACGCTTCATCCCAACAAAAACTACCTCTCCAAGTTCGGAGCCAGTGAGATGTTCTGCCAGCGCATTACCGACCATGGTTCGCCGTCATGTGCTTGCTCCAGCATGCTGCTCACCTACTCCAAGGTCTAGGCCACCTTTTCTCCGGACGAACCAGAGGCGCCTACCCCACACCCAGGCACCGCTCCTGAAACTATGGCTGTATGCGTCTTGTCTCGCCAGCTCCAGACTCGCCAAGAAAGAAAAAAGAACAGCTTCGGTACCTGGACTTGTGGATCGACGATGATGCCTAACTTTTTTTGCTGATAGCTTGTTCCTAGACTAAAGGCCCAAGCAGCTGTTTCTACAAAATTTTGATCCAACACGCCGAGCATCATGTTGGCAACTGTGTTGAGACGACTGCAATTTACTCGCTCCAATAGGGCAAATATAAAATGTACTGCGACAACTCGGGTTTTTGGTGTTAGCGACGCGGCTCGCGAAACCATCACCAGACGTGCTCTTACTCTGGGATTCCACGTTATCTGAGTGACGGGCTGCCAGTTGACTAGGTGACGCCACGGAGCGCCATCACACACCGGAGCGTCCGTCGCATTCTCCTCCTTCTCTCTTGAATTACTCGATTGGTCGAATTTAATTCCAGGCGTGGCTGAGCCGAGGCCTGATACTCACACCTTGGCGACGACCTGGAACGTAAAGCCCACGACGCTCTAGCCATCACTCAGCTTTCATGACTAGACCTCATGCGTCGTGCCGGGAGATACTTGCCTGATCTGTCAATGCACTCTGCTTACTTAACATTATATCACGAGGACTACCATAATGTCCATTGCTCCAACCTTCATTCATGAGCGATGTGCAAACTGCAATCCGCACATCAGAAAGCGGCGTGGTCGCAGTTGGTCATCGGATCCTTCCCACAATCCTCGATTCAAGACCAATGATCGACAGACCCAAGGAGAGACCAAGCCTTTGATAGACAAAGGTGTCCAGCTGTGAGGACCATAGGCGCTTTTGGGTGCGCAATAAATGCCTGGCTTGTAATAGTCAAGCAGACACTACGAACGCATGGTAGAGGCCGACTTGCACCAAATGTGTTTCCCCTGTCAAGGTGCAGTCGTGCTAAACTTGCACCGGACAGAAATAAGCTCATTCGATGCAGAAGTCGCTGACAACTCACATGAATCGCCGGGTCCGTACGTAAAAGCCTACATGCGTATGTAGACTTGTCACGCCACGGCACTCGTCAAGTGTTTCCAATGGCGATCAAACCATCTGGCACCCATCAAGCCATCTTCATCACCATCGCTACCGATGATCAGCGATCAGCCAGCAGCCCTGTGACCCAGCAAAACTCTATTGCTATCGATAAGAATCAGCTCATACCCAGACTCTGCGTAAATTTCCACCATGGGCGCCGGTTCAAAGGCAGTGCATGCTCGCGCGCCGCGGTTCTCGGCTCTAAGCGGAGACGCCACCAACCACTGTAGGAGAAAGGATAACTGCCGTGGCAAGCTGATGCATTCAACTAAGCGAGGAAAGCAGTGACGCTTTGCGGATGTAGCGGCGTCTATAGCTTGGTGGTGGAAGGCGCTAATGCAACTGTGTAACAACCGACTCTTCTGTCTCAGCTGGCGCTCGTGGGGTCATTGTAAGCCCAGTTGGTCAGCAACACGTATGTATTGCATGTAGGTGGAGTGACTTGTGTTGGCCATGAGACTAAAACCAAAAGAAATACGATGGTTTTTGTCATGAATGAGGGCTGAGCTTTTACGAACCGATTTTTGGGACGGATTAGTCAAACAATGGTAGGTTTGATAACGTCGCTGGATACGAGACTCTGGGATACTGGTGCTTCGGTTCCATTCACACGTGAAAGAAAAAACATTGCATGAATCAGGCAAAAACGCGAGGGGGCTATGTAGCGGAGAACTATTCATGGCCTCATTATCTTACTACTTTACATGCAAATCCATGGAAACGTTGTTATGTTGAGTATTTCTGGTATACATCCTTGTCTAAAGTTTCAAGTCTTATACCCATAGGATGACACCACTATTGAAACCAGGTCTTACTTGGTACACTTGGTCATCTCTTTCCTGCTAAACGCGTGACTTTCAGTATCACATAGACAGATGAGAGAGAGCTTGTTTATAAAAAGCGGGATTTCTAGACCATAGCTTCATCGTCAGTGTGGCAGCAGATGTGATTATATAGTGAGTATGCCATATTATCACGGATTATGTTGATTAGTGATATGTTGAGTTTTTATGAGAAAAACGAAGGTCAAACTCACAATCGATGGGGGGAATTGAGGCTCGTCACTCAGTATAGACACTTGATTGCTCGTTGACACGGGACTACAACAACATACCCAGAATCTGAGTTCTGAGCCTACCCTTTGATTATTATCAACGAATTATCCGACCATAGTTGTGAAAAATGACTGAAGTGAATGGCGTGCAATGCATTCTGTGACGGTGAATACGGCTAGCAACTTGTCACTCGACAACAGCTATCAAATATCATGTTGGGAATTTCAAAGATCTCAATCAATCTTGAGCCTTCTCATACCAGAGGATTTCAGGATAGTATTCATTGAATGTACATGTCCACGCAGACGTTGTAATGTTCACTATCCAGGATGGTGTAGACGATCTGGCTATTCCATACGCGGACTAGCGTGATCTTGCGGCGCAAGTTGGCATCATCGGGGTCCTGGAGACACAAGCTCCCCCACATTCAGTTATCGAGCTTCGTGACCACTTACCGACCGCTTTACCAAAAGATCATAGCCTCTGCACAAAATGGCGGACGAAGAAAAGGAAAAGGCCGAGAAGATGGCGGCGGCGAAGAAGCGCGTATGTATTTCTCTTGTGTGAATTGGTGCTTTTGAGATGTAGTGTTTCTTGGCTGTATAGTCACTAAGCGCAATGTACCCCATGCAGTAAATATACAAATGTCAGAAACTAACCATTTGCTGTTAGTATGAACAATTGAAGAAGCAGAAAGCGAAGAAAAGCGGAAAAAAGAAGGAGGACAAGACTGAAACTCCCGCCGAAGCCGAAGCCGAAGCATCGACCGAAGCCGCGAATACCGAAGAGAAGCCTGAAGAGAAGGCCGAGCAAGTCGCACCAGAACCTGTAGAAGCTACCAGTGTACCTCCGCCTCCAGCCGAGGACGAGGAAGAAGACGAAGAGCCCTCAGAATTGCCCAAGCAGCCGCACGGTCGCAAGCCTTCGGTCGCTATCGAGTCGCGACAACGGTCAGAATCATTTTACCGGTCAGGAGCTGCGGGGCCTTTGTCGCCTGGAGTTGGGGTCACAAGTGAGGTATACCGGGAACAAGCACAGAAGATTGAAGAGCTGGAGAAGGAAAACAAAAGACTAGCAAGTGAAGTTGAGGAAAACGAGAGAAGGTGGAAGAAAGGCGAAGAGGAGCTAGAGGAGCTTCGAGAGAGCAGAGGCGATGCTGCCCTTGCAGTTGAGAAGGGCAAGGAGGCTGACGCATTGGTAGGTGCTCATGTTTACAACTTCTTTATGGGCAATCCTGACCTGTCATACAGAGAACGGAAGTCGAGTCGCTCAAGAGACAGCTTTCTCAAGCACAATCACAAAGCAACAAATCCACACGCCGTACAGCGACCGCATCCCCAAGCCAAAGCGCTTCGATTGACGACCTGAATGCACAAGTTGCTTCCAAGTCTGCAACTATTGAGTCGCTTGAACTTGAGATTTCAAATCTCAACAGGCAATTGTCAGAACAAACAAATAAGAACAATGAGCTCCAGTCGAAGATTACAAGTCTTGAGAGCGCAGTAGAGAAGGCAGAGCAGGAGGCTAGTTCGACAAAGACAGAACTACAGGAGTTGAAGGCGAGCTTGGATAAGGCTGGCGACCAGGCAGAAAAGGATGGATCGGACCGCGACTCTGCGCAGACTCGTATTGCGCAACTCGAGGCTGAGCTGGGTACTGCCAACCGCAAGGCATCAGACTCGGTCTCACGCGCTGAGTTGTTGGAGAAGAAGATTGAGACTCTGACACAGCTACATCGTGACAACGACACACGGAACCAGGCGCGTCTACAAGAACACAAGAAGGTTGAGCGCGAAGCCGCCGAGTTAAGAACTCGCATTACGGGTCTCAGCAACGAGAACGCACGTCTCCGAGAAGCAGAGCAGCGCCGCAGAAAAGCAGATCTCGGCTCCATCGAAGACTCCAGCGTCCAAGAACTTCTGGATGAGGAACGCGACCGCCTCCTCGCCCAAGTTCGAGAACTCGAAGAAGAAAACTTTGAGCTCCGCCGCGGCGTATGGCGTGACCGTCGCCGTGACATGCAACCCTCAATCGACGACCAAGCAGACCCCAACAACTTCGACGACATCGACCTCTCTGGGGCACCCTCCTCCCGCCAACCCCCACCCAACCGCACCCACTCATCCTTCCAAGACGTCATCCAATCCGGTATCTCAGCCTTTACCGGCCAAACCCCGGCACACCACCGCCGCAGCGACGCAGCCAACAAGCCCAAGCCCCGCCAAGAGAGTCTGGGCAGCCTCGACGAGTTCGAGATTGACGAAGACGCTTTCAGACGCGCGCAGGAGGAAGAAGCGAAGAATAGACTTGAGCGTGTAAGAGAAGTCAAGCGGGGACTTGTGCAGTTCAAGGGGTGGAGACCTGATCTCGTTGATGTACGGGTGGGTATGGGCGGTGTTTTTGAAATCTAGTAGATGAATCACATACAAATACAACTGCTTGATTATATACTAGCCCTACTCATACTCATACTCATAGTGATGTATCTTCAAATTACGCACTTTGAATATAAACCATGTTTGAGCATCACACTCACATGGACTTGACTTGGTCCTTTTCTGTCAACACATCTCATGTTTCACTTAACACCAAAGCATATACCACCCCCTCAAAGTGTCATTCTTTCCTCCCTTGTCAGACTAAGACTCTGAGACACCTTCTTCTTCTTCTTCTTCTTCTTCTTCTTCTCTCCCTTCTAGAGCATGAATGTGTCACGCCTGACAGATGTATAGTGTAATGCGAACTTTGTTTGAAACTACCGTGGGTGGGGGGGGAGTGTTTAGGGTAAATCGATTGGCGCGACTTGTTTAAAAAAGGTACCACCCCCCCCCCCTCCCTCCTTTTTTTTTTAAAAAAAAAATGTGAAGTGCGTGGCATAACTAGCCATTGTATGTGTGTATATTTTTTTTTGGAACGATATAGACGATTGGTGTACTTGTTTACTGTCACGTGAATGTGAAAAGGAATTTAACTGACTTTAGCATTGATGAGACGTGAGACTGAAAGGGAGAAGAACAAGGGTATATATGTGAAGTATACCATAACGTGCTGTTGAAAATAAAGGAAAACATGTCGTTCACAAAAAAAAAAGGTGTTACGAACAAAGAGAAGATATAATTTTTCACGTCTTAAATGCCCCAGATAGCTGATACTAACAAAAAAAAAAACGTTGCCCGCACTGGGTCGTTGCACTACATTGATCCGCGAACCATTTCCTACAGAAACGGGTGTGAACATTGAAATAATCTAGGAGAGCGCGCGCCAAAAAAAAAAGTGTTGTGGTAAAAAAAATATTGAGTTCTGATATAATGACCGGCTCGAGAAAAGGTCGGCAAAGTGTTCTTAGATAGCTTACAAAACAAGCGCGCCGCCGAAAAGCGAAGAAGCAAGCACAACAGCACCGCAGACAATGGGTGCAAGACCGAAGCTCATAGGGCGCACATTAGCAGCTGCGCCAGCAGAGCTGGTAGGAGAGCCAGTAGAGGTAGGGGTCTTGCCACCAGAGGTAACAGCACCAGCACCAGCATCACCGATATCCGGGGTGGAAGAACCGGCATCCTGAGATCCATCACCCTTGAGACCAGGACCATCACCGGCACCCTTGGTGAAGAAATCCTTGGCACCATCAGGCAGGCTGGGCAACTCGTTGCTCTTGAGGGTAACATCCCAGGTCTTGGACTGAGATGGGCACTGCGAGGCCTGACCGTTGGAGAGGTAGCCGCCGTCACCGGTGGGGTTGGGAGTACCCGCGAAGGCGGACTTGAGGGCGGTGAAGTCGGGGAGTTCCTTGACGGAGTTGCCGTCAATCTCGACGAGGCCGTACTTTGACTCTTCTTGCGAGTACTCGTAGACGAGACCACCGCTGTAGGACTTGGTCATCTTGGGGTCGTAGAGAGCCTTTACTTCTTCGAATTTGCGCGTGTTGGTGTTGCAGCCGTACTCGGAGAGGCTTTTGTAGTGTTAGAAAATGCTCATGCTTATTTTTTAGGTGTAAAGGGGAACTTACAAAATGGGGATGCTGTAGTTGGAAAACTTCTGCACCTTGATGTTCCAGCCAGATGTCTCGTACGAAGAGGGATCGCACCAGGAGTAGTCGTTGAAGCCGAAGAAGTCGCTGCGGACGGAGTCGTCGCCGCAGTTCATGTAGTCGGCCATCTCGTAACGGTTGGACTCGACGTCGGCGGCAGAGTAGCCGACGGGGACCTTGCGGAGACCACGAGCGTTCATGTACGACTTAAGGTCGCGAGTGACAGCCTTGACGTAAGGAGCGCAGTCAGTCGTCTTGTCATCGTTGATGACTTCGTTGCCAGAGAAGAACAACAGAGTGTTGTCGTACTTGGCGAACATCTCGACGGTAGCGAACAAGCTCTGGAGGTAGACCTTGTTGTACGACTTCTGGGGGTTCGCACGGTTGATCGAGTACTTGGGAGTGTTGACATCGAGAGCCAGGTAGATACCGGCGTCGGCGAGGAGACCCATGCAGGTGTCGTGGTTAGCACTGTTGTCAACAGTGTAGACACGGACAGTGTTGATGCCGAGCTCCTTGAACTTGGAGATGTCACGCTTGCAGCCATCCTCATCGGCAATGGGGTCCTTTGCGTCGGATGCGCCACCGGGCTGGTAGTCAACACCACGGATGTAGAAACGCTCGTTGCCGGCCCAGAAAGCTGGCTTCGGTCAGCAACAGCAACGACGGCTCAATTCACAGGAAACAACATACCGTTTCCCTTGACGGTCACTGGGGTGATCTTGGAGTTGGAAGCACGCTTTTGCTCTGTCGGCTTGGCAGCAGCGGTAGCCGCAAGAGCGACTGCAAAGATGTAGGTCTTCATGATGCTAGATTTGTAGCGGATGATGCGGATTACGAATCGTCGTTCAATTCAGTAGAAAAGGCAAGCGAGTGCGGAGGATGGAAAGCGTAGTCGGGGAGACAGCGAGTAGAGCAACTCCCGTATAAAACGAGTGTACGAAGTTGCAACGGAAATTAGGTGAAAGTGAAAAGGGAAGAAGAAGAAGGTGGCTTGTA
Organism: Bipolaris bicolor; assembly: GCA_026262445.1. Classification (NCBI taxonomy): domain Eukaryota; kingdom Fungi; phylum Ascomycota; class Dothideomycetes; order Pleosporales; family Pleosporaceae; genus Bipolaris; species Bipolaris bicolor. The sequence continues at coordinate 568,914 of JAODYD010000001.1, read as the reverse complement.
GCTGGAGAGAAAGCGACCGACGCAATGAAGGGTTATCAATGAACCAGGACGGGGGGCGGACAAGTCGACAAACAAGATTAATACCGCTGGCGCCGGCCCCAGACAATGACAGACGCAGAAAGGCGACGCGTCCAATTTTAGCGGCACATACGTCTGACCCCGCTGATTGGCCACAAGTGCCCGTTACAGAAAACGCCAACCCCTGACTAAGGCGCCAAGATTCACTCAAGCGCAGACTAGGGCCCCCGGTAAGCTCTTCCAAGCCGTGGCAACGATGCTTGGATCGACTGCCCGCAATCCTTCACACTATGATTAAAAAAAAACAGTGGGAACGAGGACACGCGTTAGTAACGTCAATCACTTCTCTCTTGTCGACTACACATATCTCATCCCCACCTTTTCTTGTTGTTGCAACGGCCGATCGGAATACACCATGCAGGCATACCCCCCTCCCCTTGTATCGTCATCACCCTACCTGGCGCCATGCCCTCCCCCGGGCCCGAGATTAGCTTTCCTGGGACAAGAGGACGGGAAGGCTTTGCTACTAGCATTTTTTCTGCACGAATGCAACGGGTTATGATGACATGTTCCCGATCACAATAAATATCACCTGCATGTAATCATGCAACTTGCGAACTGGGGGGCGTGAAAGCACCTATTTTTTTTGCCTGCTGTTGGGAAGGTGCCAAAACATAGCGATATGCTTGGTTTCAGCTTCCATACGTCTAGGTCCACTTTTGTTGCTGATCGAATAATGCTTAGTGGTTCGAGCAAAGCGGTGCCTTTCGTCATCGTGCTTTATTTGAAGCCGCGTTGAGCGTCCCTGACTATCCGTATTTTAAACTATGGGGTTGGGGCGTGTTTACGAGTTGGGATGCGAGATGCGGCACTTTCGGCGCATGGTAAGGTAGGCACACGTGCACACGCCCTTTCGCATCTGAAATAGGGTTATCAAATACCTCCATAACCTATCTGCATATCTCCAATTTGGAACTGTTGCGCTGTAAACACTTTCTCTCTTTGCATTTAGGGTGGGAGCGTGGAGGGGAGGTTCGCTTGCATTAACCATCAACCTTACTCCACGTTCAACACGACCCGCAGCCCCCGTACCCAACATCAATCTTCACATGCAACAGTACCATCAACAATCCTATACCGTATCACAATCCCACACCGTATCCTTCAAATCCCACCAAAAAAACACAGCCACACGACCCTACCCAACAAAACCACAGCTTCCACACGCGCTCTCGCCACCGCCGCTTCCCCCAAGCGCCCCAAAAATAACCATCCGTTCCCCAGTCTCCTTCTAGACTGCCACTAAAAAAACAAGAATACGACAAGCGCGAACCTCGTGTCTTCTACCACACTAATCGCATGCAAACTTATCGCCATTCGCACCTGTCAGTGTCAGTCAGCCTCGTAACCGTATTTTTTTTTTTGGGATATTAAGACCTTTTTCGCCTTAATACTCTAGCTCGTATTGCAAGAGAAAGCATGTGACCATCCCTTTCCATATATTCTTCCCTGTACACTAGACTACTACAGGAGGCAATGTGCGATTTCATCGATATCAAAGTACTCGATTTTCCCTTCTCATCATGTCCATTAAACTTGGCCCAGATACCCACGATTCGCATCTCTTTTCCTCGCTACACAGCAAACATGCAATGTAACAGTGTCGTCATTTCAGAATTAATTACTTTATTATCATAATATAAGAAAGAAAGGTAGAAAAAGGAACCATACAAGCCCCTCTGCATTTATCCCATACCCATACCCATTCATCCCTCATACCCTCGTACCCCCTCATTCCCATTCCCATGAGCCCGTTATGTACATACGTCATCACCACCGTCATCAACATACTACCCCCAGTGCACCTCCTATCCCGCCTAGTTCTTCTTCAATCCAAAGTAAAGTCCCAGCACGAGCGCGATAATGCAGATGATCGCAATGACGGTAAGAAGAATGTACCATTTGAGTTTCCGCGCGCGCCTCGCCGACTTGATACCCTCCTCTAGCTGCTTGTTTGCGTTTTCCGTATCGTCTTTGACTTGGACGGTTTGCTGCTCGGCTTGCTGGATTTGGGGTTCTTGGAACATGACTTGCTCGTTGAGTTGGGTGAAGAGGAGGGCGAGCTCGCTCATCGTCTTTTCGATGCGCTGAATGTCGTTGTGGCGGGCGCGGACGGCACCGAGGACGCTTGCTGCTTGGCCGCTGCGGTTTGACTTGAGCTATTGATGTGTTAGACGGAGTGTTCTTACTATGCACGTCTCGATTCACACTTACAGCTTGGGTAAAGATACCTTCGTCACCCAAATCGGCATTGGCTACCTCCTCGACTTCGGCATCTGTAGCATCTGGGTTGATGATACGGTATTGCCTGCCAATAGCTTCACGGTACCTCTTGGAATAATCAGCCTCCTCCTTTTGAAAGTCCTCGAGCTGGCTCTTGAAGGTCCTCTTCAGCGCCTCGACCTGAGACTTCTTTGTCCTGTCATTGGGGTCGCGCAAGGCATCCTTCTCCAGAAACTTGATCTCATCCTTGATTTGCGTGTTCCTGATCTGCGTGTTGGTTACAACAGCCTCGAGTTCAGCACTGGACCGGTTGTCGGGCGAGGAGAGCATGCGCTGGTGGATATTGGCAATGGTTTGGATGTCCGAAGTAAGCTGACCGATGCGCTGCTTTGCGCCTTCGATGCGCGTGAAGAAGTCATCTCGGCTTAGAGGCTGGGACCCATGCGCCTCCATGGTATTGCCTTGGCCAGGCAAACCGTTGAGGGGTACGTCTGTATGAGGGACGTTTTGCCCGTTCGTTTGCGCTGGGCTCAAGGCACCAGCCTGCGAGTATTGCGACGGCTGTGAGTAATTGGACTCGCCATGGCGCTGGAGAGGCGCTGGAGGGTTTAGCTGCTGCTGCGGCTCGTCATACTATGCTATCGCATTAGTCTTGTCTTGTCGTGTTATGGAATGCGACTTCTTACACCTCCGCCATATGGGTTGGACGAGCCATAGCCGCCGCTCCCGCCGTATGGATTCGAATGCGCACCGTATTCTTCGGCCTGGCCGTAGGGATTCCCACCGTATTGCTGGTAATTCTGCGACATGTCGGAGATTGCTGGGGTAGCTTGGTAGCGAGAAGAAGCGATGGTTTCGGGATGCCGCGGTGGAGCTGAAAGAACAACCGCGGAAGCTACGGAAGAGAAGTGCCGTTGGGGTGCAGGCTTGGCTGCCTTGCGATTGTTGTATAAGCCGAGGCTGACAGCTTAAGAATCAAGATGCAATCGACTCGAGGGCTTAACAGCAATTATCTCGAGCCCGTCGCAAGCTTGTTTTGTTGTGGGGAGACCAGGAAGTTAAATGACTGCGAGACCCTGTTGAACCCGCCCAGCCTTCTGAGCCGCGCATAGTCACGTCACCAATGGGACGGCAACGGGCAAACTCCCGAGGCATGCTCGTTTGGCAACATTCTCCTTGTGACATCTGCACGTTGTTGTGACTTCGATGCGAATATGCACACGCACGCCTTTGGCAAATTCATCATGCTACTACCCTTCTGAGACGACGCGCACATTGAGACCACACAGTCTTATGATGACTGTTCTTGAAGCTGTCTTGAGAGTCTGACATGTGACGTAATGTTGATCACCCAATTCATCTCTGTTAGGTAATATACAAGGCGATTTGGCATCTCGAACCTTATTCCCGAAAGCTCTTGTCCGTGTGCAACATCCTCAGTTGTTCAGCTTCGAAGCAATATCCAAAGAACCCTAGAGTCATGCGCCTGCTTTTTTAGTACCTGGCCTTGCGCAAAAGGGAAAAGCACGAACCCTCCAAAAAGTAAAGGAAAACCACCATCATTTCTTTTCTATCAAAAGAACAAAAGCGCATAAGCCTGCATCATCCCATATCCTACGGTGGTCAAAAGGAAAAAAAACATTACAAAACATCCTTCACAAGTCCCTTTTACTTCCTTGTACTGTCCCCATTACCACTCCCACTGCCGTTCGCGCCCCCAACCATACACGTCCTCGCATCCTCGAGCTCAGCTACAACTCTCTCTTCCAACTCACTCGGCGCATCCTCTCCCTTGCCCTTGGTGCGATTCAGCATGTCCAACTCCTTCTCATCAACCGCAACAAGACGTTCTCTAAGCGCACTCTTACGCGATAACCAACTCTCCACATCCTCTTTAACAGCGTCCTTTTCCCATTCCAGAAGCGCCACTTCGTTGGCTTGAATACCCAGCTTAGGCCCTTGTTTGCGCACGTTCTCTAAGATCGCGGCGATAAGGGCCAAACTGTGTATTTCAGATGCCACAGAAAGCGTGATCTTGTTGCTGTTGGCTGCATAACGAGACGATGAATTTGATGAGTTGATGCTTGATGCAGAGCGGGCCAATTGCTCAGGAAATTGGTTGAGGAATGAGGAAATCTCGCCAGCAATAGGAGGCCCGACAGATAAGAGGAGGTTGAGGCAGAGGGGAAGGATTCCCTTGGTCCAGACAGAGTACATGCGAACCGGGCTGTCAAAGGGACCAGTGCCATTTACGCGACGGTAGTAGTTCATAATGTTTGCCGTGTTGAGTTGGCTGAGGATACCTTCGACAGCCATGGTCTCGGCTAGAGCTTGGATGCTGGATAGCGAGAGCAGAAAGAGGATGCTTAGCTCGCCGTAGATAGGATCGTCCACGCCATTGTGTGATATTGCGAGGCGATCGGCCCATGAGAAAAGGCTGGTGGCATAGCGTACTGTGTTGTTGTTTGCAAAGAGAAGCGCTGCTTGTTGCTGCCACTTGGACATTTCTGGTATCGCGATGATGCGCTGTAGCAGCGCGGTGAGGAGAGCAAAGTCTGATGGTAAGACAGACAAGGGTTCCGCATGTAGCTGTGTGGCCAAGCTACGGAACCCCTTGGCTACTGTATCGGTCAGAATTTCGAGAAGCTGTGTGGAGATGGGCTCAGTGTAACTGTTGTGACTGCTCGGCATAGTGCCACGGAAGCTTGAGCGGAACGAGGCATCGTTGGACTGGTCGGTATCCTCAATCAGATGGAAGTGAAGAGCGAGGTAGAGGATGCGTAGCAAGGACCGGTAGTAATGGACCGAGTCGCTAGAGAAGACACTATCGAAATCCGGAGTAGAGGCGCGAATGGCGCTCCATATTGGGCTAAGCAATTGACGCGCTTCTGTAGTTCGAACCTTGGCCTCTACGAGCTTCTTCAGTAAAGCAAATGCCAGATCCGCTCGCACGACCATGAGCTGACCAAACAATGCTTCCGGGAGGTTCGACTGGGTATTGGCAGTCATGCACTTTTGAACAACACCAATGAGGACCTTGACGATCCGCTCGTCCTTCGCTACCACCTGGCTAAGCTCTAGAGCCAACAGTTTCCAGCCGTGAAGTAACAAGACTTGGGATTCTACGAGTCCTAGGTTGTAGTTTGCCTTCTCGACTTCAGATGCGAAACCCGTGCCTTCTCTAGGGCCAGCCCACTTGCTGTTGAAACCCAGGAGTTGCTGAGCAAGATCAATGTCATAGAAGAATGCCCGTCCAAAGGTCTCAGGGTACAAAGTGGTCCGCTTGAGGTTCGCAAGAGAGACACCAGGGTACTGTTGCTCTAGGTTCTGCTTCAAATATCCGTGCAGCGATGTACTGTAGGATGGCAGATCCAAAGCAGTATCTTCCAAGTACGTCAAGCTGGGAACGATGTCTTTCAGTACGGTAATGTCACCGACCTGCCGCGAGCTGTGAAGGTACATGGCAATGACCTCGCAGGCGAGAGATGCGAATTTGTTTTGGAACGATCTCTCCAGTGTCTCTTCATTGCTGCTCATTCGCGGTTGTTTAGATTGCTTTGCCATCCATTTGAGAAATGCGAGCAATTTCTGAATCAAGTCTTTACGCTGCCGTAAGTCGCCCATTGCCCATGACCAGTTGTTTTGCGCTGAAGAAACGAACTCGAGCATGGCTGTAAATAGCGGCCACGAAACGCCAGCAGGTTCCTTTTCTGGGAGAGTCATATTAGACAACGCATCGAAAGCTCGTGTGAGCAGGGCTTTGTTCCTTGAATCTTGGGCCACGTTTCTTTTGCTTCGAATCGTTTCTCGTGGAGTGTTTCCGGTCAGCAGATACAGAGAGAACCACTGCTGCTTGCACGTTACTACAGCTGAAAGTAAGTTCCACACGTTCCGTTGGATGTCCACGATCTTTAGTGGCTCATCTAGTCGAGAAAGCACACTGAGGAAGTTCTTCGCAGTTCGTGGCCCCAGATGACCTAGTAGCGAAGGTGGTTCTCGCTGCTCAGTCTTCTTGTCGGCCGTTTCTGAATCTTCTTGGGTGGTAACACGGACCGCGCCACGGACCAGAGCTTCCAACAACAGCACAACCTGTGACTTCCACTTGTCACTGGTGGCGTACAGTCGGGCGAGTAACGGTGTTGCTTTGAAGAGTTGTTGCTCCAGATGGGTCCAGGGCTTGTTAAGTAGCATGGCAATTCGGACAAGTAGGTCGGCAAATGCCAAGGTACTTTGGGTCTGTTGAGTCCATAGTGCACCTGAAGTTGTGAGCAAGGTGTTATCGTTGGGGCTGACCCCGATAATCAAAGATGTCATGAGCGGGTTTGTAGGCAGGTTAGTGTCGGAGCCAGCAAGATAGAGTTGAGTGAGATATTCGGCGATGGGTGCAATCGATTTCGTGAGCTTGCTAGACAGCGATGGCGCATCGTCTACGCTGTATGCAAGACTCAAGATTGTGGTAAAGACTTCGCAAATGGCAGTATTGATCTCGGGGCGGTGGTCTGGCTGCGAGTACTTCCAGTTGAGCGAGTTCTCATATATACTGGCAAGAGTGCGACCAAAAGTGAACAGAATGGTGCTCATAATCTTGTCAGAAGTACCGCTGTCGGCGGGAGCCGATGCATTGAACCGACTGAGTGCCTTTGTAGGGACTTTGCGGGACACGGATCGATCGACAGAATCTTTGACAAGACCCTTGTAGAGTCGAATACATCCAAGAAGGAAGTCGTATCGTCCAAGAACCATCTCAGTACTGATTAGGATGGTTGCCAAGCTTCCATTGCCATCGCCCTCTAATAGCCTACTCCTGGCGAGCCACGGCCATACTCTTTGAGGGGACACAATGACCAAAGCTTCCAAGAAATGAGTGCAGTTGACCAATAGCTCCAAAGACACCTCGTTGCTTGGTTCCTGGCAGAGATACAAGAGTTCTTCTTCGAAAATCGCGAGCACAATGTTAACAGTGTCCACACTGCCCTCGGCTCCGATGCCAATTGCCTCTAGAAGCTCGGGTGAGCAGATGCCCTCGGACGAGTGCAAGGACGAGTGTATCAGGTCAGCGAAAAGGCCAATGACTTCTACAACACTCTCACGAGACGCGCGTTGCTGGGTAGCAGTCTCGACTTTGCTGCTTCCAACGGGATATGTCGAGAGAAGTTCAACAAGGTACGATAAAGTAGAATGCTGGTGATGCCAGACTGCTACGTATGGCTGTGAGTTGTCATCAACTATTATACCCTCTGTGCCAGCCGGAATAGTAGAGAAGCCATGTGCGTGTCTTGAAGTGCCCGAGGCCATCAAGCGACGCTGGGCACCAAAGGTGGATGTTCCTGCAGAAGAAAACAAGGGGAGATCAGCGGTAAGTTCTACCCAGTTGGCATTCTCCTCTTCACGCGTTAGCTGATAGTCACGGAAGCCATCTGGAAGGCGTTGCATCAAGCGATTGTGGTTCGCAAGCTTATCAACAAACGAAGGCATGCCGTTCTGCATCGTCTTGTCCCCACGAGTCAATGCGCTGCAGAATTTCAGAAATGGTGTCATCTCATAGGGATATCGCAAACGGGCTTCGTTGAGCAACATTGGCCTGAGGATGTATTCGTCCTCAAGGAAGTATGCCACAATCGGATCGGCATGTCGGGCAAATTGACCATTGTCCCACCGGCGAAACGTGTTATCGCCAGCCAGAATGGTGTATGTTGTGACAATGAGATCTGGACTATATGCGACGATCTCGCTCCCAACAGCAGCGCGAACTACGTGAAGGAACAACAATCGAACTCTGTCCTGAGATATCCGATCAATGGACGTGCCAAACGCAGGGAGACTGGTTTCAACAAGTTGGTTGATAATGGCTAGCACACCTGCTGCTGAGCTGACTGTAGCAAGGTCTTCGTATGGCATCTTGCCGTCGAATAGCTCGTGGCTCTCGAGTTTTGTAATTACCAAAGCAGCCTCCTCAAGGGAAGAGGGCTCGGATTCGGTGTTTCCGGCGCCATTTGATGATTCGAGGAGACGGTCGCGTTCTTGCTCCTCGTAGCTCGCACGGCTCGTAAGTTTCCAGGTTACGAGGGCCCAGGCAAACGTGGGTGGTGTGGCAGGACTGGCACCCAATACCTTAGCCTCTCCGAATATGGTCGTGATGGTCTCCACAACACTGGTGTTTAAGATGTACGACGAAGAATGCCAGGTGTTGCAATCGCCAGATTCGAGATCGTCCATAATCTTGTCAACCTTCAAGATAGTCAGGGACATGAGTGAAGTCAAGAGTTGAATGACGGGGATAAGAGGCTCCTGGCGAGCGGTGACTGCGGGGAATTCGCGAAAGAAGCCACGGAAACTAAAGGCCTTGAGCCAGTCTTCAATCGTAGCTGCCGGAAGGAAATCTTTTGCAACCAAATCGGCATGTACTAGTGCCAAGTGGAGAATGTGTAGCAACTCGGTGGTTTGGGCAACGACCCACTTCTCGGATGCTGCTTCGAGTATTGAATCGTCCACATTCCACGCATAGCCGGTATCTAAGGAATCACATCTCTTTGAAAAGGCCTTGAGACATTCGTCTAGCGCCTTTCCACCCGAGGGTCCGTCCTGTGCTGCCGCGATAGTCTGACCGAGCTCTTCAATCCATCCAGCGCCAATGCTGAGGTATTCGGTGCCATATATGGTCTGATTGCGCAGATTGGATGCGCAGCCCCACGACACCAGAAGCTGGCTTATGCGAATGATGGAGGCACAGGTCGAGTGATAGATGTCGAGGATGTGCAGGCGGCGCTGGTTCTTTGTATCGAGGTGGGCGGTCTTAGAAGCGAGCGGTGTTGCGAGGAGGGACGAGTTCGGGACAAAGGTCGAGGCGCCTAGGTTGGCGATTCCAGCCGCGTCTTGCACACTGAGCGCCTCCTCTTCTGTCAAGCCACTCAGCAGCTGGGCGGCAGGGCGACCCTGCCATTCCTGCACAACAAGCTGCAAGGCTGCGTATTCCGAGATTTGCGCTTCCTTGGCTAGCCAAAGGCTGTCTTCTTTAATCTCCTCTACATCATAGTGATCGCTTTGGGCGGGAGTGACGCTGATAGGCGCTGTCTTGGATTCAAACTTTGACTTTTCCTGCGACGACGGGTCTGGGAAGGGCCGCCATGGATGGGTGAGGGTGTCGATGTTTTCTTTGGCGGAGAGGAAGGCGCGTAGGGCGTCACTTTTGGACGCGGTTGCAGGGTCACAGAGGGCACGGTATGCGACGTCCCAGGTGCTGGAAGAGTGTGTTAGAAAGGTGGTGGGTGGTGGAGAGAAAGAGTACGAGGCGGTAAACATACACCAGCTGCTGCTCGCCGTTGAGGCACTTTGCCAGGTCGAAGTCGGGCGATTGAAGGGGGGCCATGTTTGCGCTTGGGTGCGCGACGTGTAGGCCAGCTAGCCAAAGGCCATGAAGGGGGTGTCGGGTTGCGGGTGGGCAATGGCCGTCTGTTTGGCGTCGACGTGAATGTCTGTATAGAATGTCTGCACGGTCGCCAAACCCAGAGCTCACGCGAAAGTCGGGCTAGCACGTGCAGGGATCAGGACCACCCAACTTTGCCCTCTACGTCCATTACATTTGGCCATGGCATGTTGTCGTCTCAACACGTCGGCACAATGCAGTGAAATGCAGTGCAGTGCAGTGTAGTGTGACTGTACCCCGTTAATTGTGTATTGTACATGTCTGCAGCATGCCTGCCGTGGTTTTCCTGCCCTGCAATGACACTCAGGACTAATGCGTGCCACCTCCGTGTTAACTCCGCAGCCTCAATATACATCTCATTGACACATCCTTGACTCACCTCACCCCACCGCACTTCCCGCCCATACTCTCTTTTCCACCGAGCCTCCGGCAACTGCGTAATACTCTCCTACACTACCTGCATCTCACCTCAACACCCCGCCAAATACAACGTCTATCGCCGGCAAAACACCGAAGTCTTGTGCCGTTGCCCAAGTGCCGGAGGCGGCCCCGATAAAAAGTTATATACCAGCTTTCCTGGTCCGTTGTCGGAACAATCTTACTACCTCCCCCAAAATGTCACCCCTCAGCTTGATTGACCACTCGCCTCGCAATCCCAACCCTTCTCCGCCGATACCCACCGCCTCCAATGTCATCCTCATCGACAACTACGACTCTTTCACCTGGAACGTCTATCAGTACCTTGTCTTTGAGGGCGCATTCGTAACTGTCTATCGCAATGACGAGATTACCCTTGATGAGCTCATCGCGAAGAAGCCCACTCAGCTTGTCATCAGCCCAGGTCCCGGACACCCGGAAAAGGACGCTGGCATTAGCAATGCAGCCATTAAGCACTTCAGTGGCAAGATTCCGATTTTGGGCGTGTGCATGGGAGAGTGAGTTTCTGTCCTTTTCTTTTTCATCGGTTGAATCTCGTGTTTGGCATTCATTGTGTAGTAATGCCGCTGCATGCTATTGCGAAGCCTCATATGGTGTGGACGGCACGTTATTAACACACTGCAGACAGTGCATATTCTACAGCTATGGAGGCAACGTAGACGTTACTGGTCAGATTCTCCACGGAAAAACATCCCCTCTCAAGCACGATGCCAAGGGTGTTTTTGCAGGCGTGCCCCAGGATGTACCAGTTACTAGGTATCATTCTCTTGCCGGTACTCACGGCACACTTCCAGACTGCCTTGAGATTACTGCAACCATTCCCGCAAATGCAGATGCCGAGATCAAGGAGGTCATCATGGGCGTTCGCCACAAAGATTATGTGATTGAAGGCGTGCAGTTTCATCCAGAGAGCATTTTGACCGAGCATGGGCGTCTCATGATGAGGAACTTCCTCAAGATGCAAGGAGGCACGTGGGCCGAGAACGACCGACTGCAGAAAGAGGCACATGCCCAGGCGATTGGAGCTGTTTCCAACGACACCACCAACGGCGCAAAGAAGGACAAGCAGACCTCCATCTTGGAAAAGATTTATGATCACCGTAGGGCAGCCGTTGCTGAGCAGAAGAAGATCCCCTCTCAAAGACCTATTGATTTGCAGGCTGCATATGACCTGAATTTGGCCCCCCCGCAGATTAACTTTCCGGAGCGTCTTAGACAGTCTCCTTTCAGACTCTCGCTCATGTCTGAAATCAAGCGTGCGTCGCCTTCCAAAGGCATCATTTCGCTGTCGACGTGTGCGCCTGCTCAAGCCAGATTGTATGCCAAGGCTGGCGCTAGCACCATTTCTGTGCTCACAGAACCTGAATGGTTCAAGGGTAGTATCGAGGACCTCAAGGCCGTTCGACAGAGCATTGAAGGCATGCCCAACCGGCCTGCTGTGCTGCGCAAGGAGTTCATCTTTGACGAGTACCAGATCCTTGAGGCTAGGCTTGCGGGTGCGGATACCGTGTTGCTAATTGTCAAGATGCTAGAGGAGCCGGTCCTGAAGAAGCTCTACGACTACTCCAGATCACTCGGAATGGAGCCCCTCGTTGAGGTGCAGAATGCTGACGAGACTGAGATTGCAGTCAAGTTGGGTGCCCAGGTTATCGGCGTGAACAACCGGAACCTGGTAAACTTCGAGGTCGACATGGAAACAACGAACCGCCTGATCAACATGGTTCCGAAAGAGACAATCCTGTGCGCGCTGAGTGGTATTGCTGGCCCCAAGGATGTAGAGCCGTACATTAAGAGTGGAGTTGGTGCAGTCTTAGTTGGAGAAGCGCTTATGCGGGCCTCAAACACTGCACAATTCATCTCAGAGCTCCTAGGCGGAACTACCACCAAGGAAGCTCGGGCATCTTCTGGTCCAATGGTCAAAATCTGTGGGACACAAAGTGCAGAGGCTGCCGTAGCTGCGGTCGAAGCGGGAGCCGATCTTATTGGCATAATTCTTGCTCCTGGACTGAAGCGAACAGTAACAGCAGAGACGGCCCTTGCGATATCTGAAGCAGTTCATAAAACCAAGAAGCCGAATATCTCAAAAGCAGGGCTCTTGGCCGACTCAAAGACCGCGTCCGACTATTTTGATCATGGTGCATCACGACTTGTTGGAGGCGATAGTCGTGCGCTGCTTGTAGGAGTCTTCCGCAATCAGTCGCTAGAGTATGTGCTTGAGCAGCAGCGGTTACTAAATCTGGATGTTGTGCAATTACACGGCCAAGAGCCACTCGAGTGGGCGAAGCTTGTCCCTGTTCCTGTTCTGAAAGCATTTAAGCCGCAAGACCATGGCATCGGCACAAGAGGTTACCATGCTCTTCCCCTGTTGGATGCTGGGTCAGGAGGCTCTGGCCAGCAACTGGAATTGACAGACGTCAAGGCAGTATTTGCCAAGGATGATGGTATCAAGATCATACTGGCAGGAGGCTTGAACCCAGACAACGTGCAGACGACGCTCGCTGGGCTTGGCGAGTACCGAGACCGGGTCTATGCAGTTGATGTCAGCAGTGGTGTTGAGGAGGATGGTCGGCAGAGCTTGGACAAGATACATTCATTTGTGAAGGCCGCGAAGAGTTTGTAGACAAGTCTTATGAAGACGCATTGTTGACAAGGTATCTAGATCGAAACTTTTCACCTGAATAAAACGGATTTAACAACACCTTGCTTCTGGATTTTGACTGATAGGATATAATCTTGGTGTTCCAAATTGGCCTCGGTGCTATCTTGTACTGATGTATAGGATGGCTTGTCGTGAAAAATGCGGTCTGAGGAGGGCTGATTATGTGAGTTCGCAATGGTGTTTTACCTTGTAGCCGCAGCGTCACCGCGTAGACAGACCCAGTATCACCCTAAGCACTGAAATCCACCGCAATGTAAAACAACTCATAGAGATAATGCAATCAGCTCTGAGACAAGTAGGCGGTGACCTCGTCTATATCGGTCCTACAACCATCTCTTCAACATCGCTATCCAGAGTACTCCTGCTCCACTCCCAACCTCCACGATGGGTATTCTAAAGAACCTCGTCATCGCCACCACAGGCACTCATATCTACCCACTAAAGCAAATCCAAGGCTGGATTGAGCGCAATGGCGGCTGCTACTCGCCCACTGTTCACCAGGATGTCACCCACCTCCTCGCGAGCGAAGAAGCGTACAAATCCAAACAACGCACCGAAGCAGTTCGCCAGGCGCTCTCCCTCGGTATCCACATTCTCAGCTACGACTGGCTCGACGACTCCCTGAACGCTCGCAAGAAATTCCCCGTCAAGAGTTATGCGCGGGAGGTTCTGAGCGACAAGCGGCGCGTGGCTAAGAAGCTGAAGAGACTTGGCGTCGAGGCTGATGGTAAGAAATTTCGGGAAGGATGCGAGGAGATTAGGAAGTTGACAGGTTCAGGTACGTCTAAGACTTCTACTGGTACGAGGCGTAAGCCGAGGAAGAGTAGAAGTTTTTTCTTTTCTTCTCTTTCTTCTTCTTCTCCGCCTGCGCCTGCACCCGTACCTCCTACACCTTTTGTATCCGCAAAAGAGGATCTCCTACGTAGGCGGGCGGAGAGAGCAACAGCATTGCAAGACGCTGAAGTGAAGGACCCTTCAAATCCCCCAGTGTTGAGCTCAAACTCCGCATCTGCCACTCCTTTTCCTACACCCGATGATTCGAGAGCACAAGCTAAGTTCCACTGGAAAGCCGAATACCACTACTACCAAGACACAACGGGTTTCGACTACAAAATCACACTCGCCCAGCACGACGTCTCCAACACGCTCACCGCAAAATACCACATCGGACTACTAGAAAGCCACACAAAGCCGCACACATACTGGGCTTTAGCACAATACCAATCCCTCCCTACCAACAACACCCCACCCACCAACGACCCCAAGAACCCAGACATAACCCCCGCCGAGTCCGAAAAGTCCCGTCTCCTCTCCCTCGTCTCTTCCCCTACTCCCGCTCACCCATCCACACCCCACACCACCCCCCTCTGCCCCCGCAACTCCCCCTTCACAATAGCCTGGCGCTCCTTCCGCCACGCCTTCCACGACCTCAGCCTCATCCCCTGGGAATCCCGCTTCGACACGCACATCACCTCCCTGCAAAAGCGCGAGGCAGCACGGCTAGACGTTGAGCCGTACAGGTACGTGAGACCGAGGCTGGGCATGCCCATTGGCGTGTTTCCACAAGCTGGCGATATCTTCACGAACGCGCATGGTGGAAGTGTAGGGGCTGGTGAGGATGCGGAGTATGTGAGGGGCCAGGTGGGTGTTGTGTTGGCTGAGCGGGGGTTAAGTGAGAAGGGGGCGTTTGGGGCGGTGGTGCTGGGGGAGAGAAGGAGGGCGCAGGAGATGAGGAGGATGGTGGAGGTTGAGGGTGCGGGTGAGGTGGTGGAGGGGAAGAGGAGGAGGGAGGGGAGGAGGCTGGGGGATGGGGTTGATGGGAGGGGCTTTGTTGCGCCGGAGTTTGCGCATTTGTTGAGGGGGGTTGGGGGGAGGAAGTGAGGTTGGTTTATGGGGAAGGGAAATGGGTATGTGGAAGGGAAGGCGATGAGTATTGGCTTTGGTTGCTGGTGGTTCTCCTATCTCATATTGGTATGCGGTTATGTGAGGGAGTTTTTGAGAGTTTGCTTTTCAGTACAGAACTGAGGGTATCTTCGGAGTGTTTTTGCTGTGAAAATGTCTTTCACGATATATCTCATTCTGACATCTACGGAGATGGGTCTCTAATCATATTTTTGCATCTATAACTTTTTTTTCTCGTGAAATTCAGCAAAATGCTCATCTCAGGCACCCTCGCCTCAAAAAGACAGAAGAAATCATGAGAACGAAACGCCATGCGTGCCTGTTTTGTTTTCCTCAAAGTAACGAACGCCCACTCCCATCCCAAAGCCAACCCAAAAATACCAATAACGCCCCCGTCATTATCTAATCATGAGCCGTACGACTCAACCCATGAAGTAGTTACCACGTCGGTTCATCAGAGATACTAACTTGATGCGCCGCGTCAATAGCGATATGGACAACTGTATCGCTTTCGGACTCCGAGTCGGTATCGAAACCTGCGTCTCCCTCAGTATGCTCTTTGGCTATCTGCTGCTCTGTACGTTCTTGGCGGAGCAATTCGCGAGAGCGTCTAATATCTTCTTGCAAAGTTGTCCTTGGGTCGGCGAAGCGGTGGTGGGGTTTTAATGGCCAGCGGGGGGTTCGTGAAGCGATGATTTCTTTCTTCTTTTGTGTAGTGAATTCAGGATTCGGGATTTTATCTTCAATACCCTCGTTGCCTTTGTCATCGACTTGCAAAGTACATTCCTCGCCTGGGATTTCGCGGTTTCTGAGGATCAGGTAGAGGTCTTGGAATGACTGGAGGATGTTGGAGATGGTTTCCAGTTGCGATCCAGAGACGAAGAATTTTAGGGCCATGCTTAAGCCGAGGGTTGTTATGATGAAGGCGAAGACTAGAGCGGATCGTAAGTTGGGAAAAATTTCGGGGTACTTGTCGAGCGTGAAGGCTGCTGAGATAGAAAGATGTTCTATCATCATGGATTTGATCAGGTACACTTCCATTCCGGAGTGAGAATAGGACGGATCAGTCTTGATGATTAGACTGTAGATGAACGTAATGACAGAGAGACTCAGAAAGAATATCTCAAGATAGACCGCTGTGCGTAATACTTGAGAAATGATTGATCTCATCTGATTAAGGGTGGTGTTGAAAGTAAATAGTTCTGCTGTCCTTTGTTCAAGTTTCTTGAGAGTTTCTGGCGAAACATGCAAGTCCTGAGAATTCGCGGTCGAACCGGCTGGGTAGAAGAGACGGCAAGGTCGGTCCGGTTGACATTGCAGAGCGAATCCAAACGGGATTTGGGGCAGAACACGCTCGGAAGAGACAGAATGATCGGTGCTCATGTCCTCGTCGGCAGCTGCGTGGTCAATACGAGGAGAAGCGGCTTCACGCTGACCAGAATCCAGACGTCGGCAGAAAACCCAACCAAGCTTTCGCTTGACCAGACTAAGAGTTTTCCCAGCGATCTGGCGAGCACGATAGGTCAAACTCGCCCAATACGTCAAGACGGCTTCTTGTGGAGTCGGCTCTTCATTCACAACCTGGGGTGCGTACTGCAATCTACCACAATTCTCCATTGTCCACTCCATGACCCGCTCACGGACATCAGGATACCGGAACCCAAGACCGATGAGTTCATGATTCGCTCTCTCGAGTCCACGAACAAGACAATCTTCGTGAGTCTCCATGAAACCGCGGTTCAGCTCACTAGACAGAACATTGTCTAGACGGCTGTAGACGATCTGCTCCTTGCGCAAGGCACTTGAATGCGCTTGAAGCTGGTCATTGAATCGCTCATACTCTGGTGAGATCAAGTTGAGGACGCTGGCGACACTGATCTGGAAGGCGAAGAGAGTGGTAGTGAGATAGACGAGGCAGACCGTGAGAAGCATGACACGTGGACGTACGCGATGAAGCTTGGTCCTGGGCGATGTGACCACCTTGCGTGATTTGGTTGTGACATCTTCTCCGGGGCGCGATGGACTGTGACGAAAGGTACTGTTCTGCTCTCTGGTTGACATGTTGGCGTTCGCAGTAGACCTTGCGCAGCACTTGTAGGTACTGGCTCTGATCTCCCAATATCGCCACCTTGTAACGATTATTAGAGGCGAACGACTTCTGCAGTCTTTCAAAGCGATGAAAAAGCTGTGGAAGTTAGATGTATTTTGTCGAATCAGTACATGTTCACGTGAAGAACGGTCGGAGCTGTGTTAGCGCGTCAACTACCAGTAGTTTGCGCTTGACAAACGCGCGATGAGCCGTTTGCAGTTGAGTAAGAGGAAACAATGAAAGTGGTATTGCGGGTGCATGGACGTTACGAGCCTGGACTGTCTCATCATCGATGCGACGATGCACTTTGAATTACCTGGGGTTGGTGATGGTGCGGTAGGTGCAGGCCAACCCTGGAACCTGTGGGTCAGTCAAATAAAGCGCGCATAGCAAGTCAGCTCCACCGTGGCTCTTTGCTTATTCGTAGCGCGACAATGGCGCGGAAAACGTGACGCGCTGTACTTGGTCTTCTATTTGGGCAACAAACAGTTGGTCGCACGTCAGATATCCTCGTTGAGGCGAAAAGTTTGTTCCTGATACGGGTGTCTACTGCTTCCTTCGCGTTCTTTTGCGTGGCTCTCTCCCAATATCCTCGATATCTGGTATCACATTTTCCACATCTTCGGCTTTGATCTCATCCACATGCTCAACCTCCTCCTCCTTCTTTACTATCGCGTCGCCTTCAGGCGCCTCGACTTTCACGGTAGCCTCCTCCCTCTTGACCTTTGTACGCTTTGCCACTACGGCTGATGGGCACAACCCTCTGTCTGCCAGTTTGCAGTCGCCACATTTCCTGCCTACTGGGAGGCATATTGTCTGACCAAAGCCTACAAGCAGATTGTTAATGTCGTGCCATTTTTCTTTGGGTAACCATGATTCCAACGCTGCGCGCGTCTGCTCCGGCTGTTGTGTCTTGTGCCAGCCCCATAGGTTGGTGATGCGATGAACATGCACATCAACGCCTATACCCTCAGTTCGACCCCAAGCTGCGCTCATTGTGAGATGTGCCATCTTCGGACCTACTCCTGGCAGTGAGACCAGTCCTTCAATCGTGTCAGGTATATCCGAGTTCCACTTGTCTCTCAGTATTTCTGCAGTCTGCTTGATGTACTTGGTCTTGAGGTTGTGAAAGCCTACTTTGTTGATGAAGCCATTAAGCTCCGTGGGCTCGAGCGCGAGAACGGATTCGAGATTGAAGCCCTGGTAACTGTTAGCTGGAGCTGGATTGGGTGACTTATATGCGACGAACTCCTGGCATTCTTTCCTGCATTCCCCATATTACAGGAGCCGTGACGGTATCCTTGGTTTGGCTGCTTAGCATTAATGCTATAAGCGTCTGGAATCGCTGATCTCGCGGTGTTCTGCTTCTGTCTGCCAAGCTCTCACAGCCCATTGTGTCTACAGGCGCTGCGTTCTCGTTCCGCATCTCCCTCGTCAGGGCGTATATCTCCTCCCAGTTTGCAGGGGGCTCGATCTTGACGGTGCCATCACTGGCCGTTATCTTCTTTGCCGGCGCACGGCGTGCTTTCTTGACTTTGGCATTTTTGACTGGTGATGGAATTGTGCTGATTGATGTCTCCTCGACTTCCTGCTTCACGGCAATGGATGCATCTTGCCCCTTTTTCCTTCTTTTGGGCGCTGGTTGCACCTCACCATCTGAATATGAGTCTGCCGGGGCTGGACTTGTCTTGAGGCCAGATTGAGAAGTCACATCAGTTTCGGCTTCCTGTTTGATGTGACTGGCATCAACAGTGGACGCTGATGCGTTGATGGCGGACCGTGTTTGCCGTTGGGCGCGCTGAGCGCGACTCGCGGCCAAGATTCGGGCATTATCACGGGAGATGCGCGAGGTCCGCATTGCGCGCCAGCATATAATTTTATCGCAGCGGTTCAAAGATAAGAGCGACTGGTTGCTTGCAATTGCTAATGTTGAGAGGATGAAGGAAACATAGCGCGCAGTGATGACGCACACGCGGTCCCCTGAAGCAATTATAAGCCAATAAGCGCAGTGCTGACTACACGCGACCTCGCGACAGCACGTGTGCAAGTTGCACGTGGCTGCCGACGATATGAAGCCAAGGCATTGTCGGCGTCTTGTAAACGCCAAACTGTAACATGTGGTGCGATTGCTATGGTGAAGACCCTAGCTGGACCTTTGTATCAACCCGAGAAACTTCACGAGGCGGCATGGCGAGACGGGAGCCGAAATGTTTACCTAGTTGTTTTTCGGTTGCTACATGATTGGGGGAAATTGCGACAGGTGCACAGCCATGGTAGAGAGAGGTCTGAGTGCGAGCGGTTGAATTGCACGTTGTTGGCTAGCGCTTCACGGTAGGCCCTGGAGAGTTGCAAGCAAGAAGCGATAGGGCCGAAAGCTGCGGGGACGCCCGACTTGAGAGGTGTAGTGGGAAGGCGTACCATGGCACATGCCTCACGTTGATCTTTGGTTCGGTCAGAGCCATGGGTGGTTTCACAATGCAGGAATTGCACTCTGAAGTCGACGGCGCACTGTCAAGCACAAGTTGCGACGTCGTACGACTATGGTGATTGACGTGTGGCGCTGGCGTCGACCGGGTGGCGGTGTGTGGCGGCTCGTGGGGGCAATTGAGGCTGGTGCGCTCACTAGTGCTCGACGGACTGGGCAAGACGGGACGACGACTTGGTAAGACGGATGCAGCTTAACGTCATAGTACAGTACGGGGTCAAGGGCTCAGATCAGATCCACGTTGGTGCCCCAACTGATACGCGCTGCATGTACAACTGCTCGTGTGCATTCAACAAAGGTGCACATGTTCGGTACTGCTTTGTAGACTCCGTCGCAACAATGAATGCAACGCAGCAGTCATGGAGAAAGACAAGGGCTTCAAAGAAGGACAGAGCCACAACCGCCGCACCTACACAGATACACGTGTACAAGCCCTACATTGTACCCTTGGTTTGTTCGGTATGCATATAGATTGGGTCCAGCGCCTGTTTGGCCCAAACGGCGGCGGCTAGCCAGAGTTCATGGACGCCAGTGACGCCGCCAAGCCCCCGTCCAACCGCGCATCAAGGAATGCAAGGCTTGAAACACGTCGGCTACCCCAGTCACCCATGAATCCTTAACACCCTTTCAATACCGCCCTCGGTGCTTCTCTGATTCACTATCCTTTTTGCTTGTCTGCAGCCCCGCCACAGCAACATATCCCCAACGGCCTGCAACCGCACCCAACAGCGGCTGCTCTCCTTTTAAACTAAGCCCATGGCCACCAGCACCTAAACCAACGACAGGGGCCACCAATTCACAACCACTCACATTCGGCGGCCTTGGCCACCCCACGGCGCACAACACCATGTCCAGCACTGCTGGCCCAGAGCCGACAAACACGGCCGGCCCTGGTTCCGCACAGCGAAAAGAAAACCAGAGCATTGAGAATTTCGCCGCCTCCCTCTCGACCGCCGCTGTTATTTTCGGCGTACAGATTGCCTTTTTCCTGATTCTGAGCGGCAACTGGAAACTGCATAAGAGAAGATCCAAGAAACTCGCAGAGGACAAAAACAAGGACGGAGTATCGCGACAGAGTCTCTTCCACAAGATCTAGTATGCAGTAATACACACTTGCTTTGTCACACATTTGCTAACAACGACTAGCTACTACAAGACTGCCTTCGTCCCTGTCGCAAAACGCATTGCCGCCCCAGTAACCGCAATCGAGTCTTTCAAGAATGTCTTTACGATTAGCGATTCCGAGCTCATTCGCATCGCCGGTGTCGATGGCTATCTCTTTCTCCAATACCTCCAACTTTTGCTGCGCATATTTATCCCAATGGCTCTTGTTATCCTTCCAATTCTCTTGCCTCTAAACCGACTTGGCGATGTACCCGACGTAGCTGGCTTGGATTCGTTTGCCTGGCCAAATGTTGGCGTACCAGGAAAACACGGCCGATTGGTGGTGCATTTGGTTCTCGCCGTCTGCGTTATCTGCTGGGTCTGTTTCAACTTCTACCTGGCGCTCAGACAGTTTGTTCGCCTGAGACAGACTGTTCTCACCCGACCAGATCATCGTATTCGGGCTTCTGCTACCACGATTCTGGTCCAAAGCATTCCCAAAAAGTGGCTCACTGTTGCTGCTCTCGATGCACTCTACGACGTATTTCCAGGCGGTATCAAAGATATCTGGATCAATCGCGATTATGACGCCTTGATGGAAAAGGTGGACGAGCGAATCAAAGTCGCGCGAGCCCTCGAGGCTGCCGAGACGAACCTCATCATCGAATGCACCAAGAAACATAAGAAGATGCAAGAAAAGGCGGCAAAACAAGCAGGCGAGAAAAAGTCTAGAAAGGAGAAAAAGGAGGAAGAAGCCATGCAGAACCTTGCTATCAACCAGGAGACGCATGACCACGGTGTCGATGCTGGTAACCCCCACGAAATCGAGCAGCAGCTTCAGAGTGTTCTTGCCGAGCCCGGTTCGTCTTCGTCCTCGTCGTCTTCATCCAGGTCCTCTTCTCCAAGTCGCAAGCGTGGTATAATTCCTATTCCTTTGTTTGGCGAAGGCATACATGCAGTTGGTGAAGGATTTCGTGGGGTAGACCGGTTTAACAAAAAGATGTACGGCAATATGCGAGGCGTCTTTGGTTCGAAACGTCATCGCAGCAAAGCCTCAAATTCTGAGCAAGAGCAAGCTGCTGTTGATGGGTCCAATGACATTGCCCAAACTTCACCAACTTCGGCCGAGTATAATCTGAGAGGCGCAAGCAGCGACACTCAAACTCCCCTAGCAAACAAAGAAAACTACTTCTCTGACGACCATGCCTCTGAGGTGAACTCTCCAGCTCAGGATCTCAAAGCGCCTGCGGTCGAGGCCGAGGAAGACGAGAAACCCCCTGCCAAGGTCGGATGGAGCCAGCCTATCAAGAAGCTCAAATCTATATACGTTGGTCAAGGCGACTTCATAAGTCCTAAGCCATTCAAAAACAATGAAGCGCCGCCAATGGAAGTTAAAGATGCCAGCAAGATCAAGTACGATACGACCGGATTGTGGGACGAGGATTTCAAAGAAGATGACGAAAACGCTCTGTGGCGAAAGTATGTCAAACCAAAGGACCGAGAGACGATGCGCCTACCGCTGTTCAATTTTTCATGGTGGCCTTCTTTACCACTGATTGGGAAAAAGGTAGACACGATTTACCACTGCCGCAAGGAACTTGCTCGCCTCAACGCCGAAATCGCAGATGATCAAGCCCATCTGGAACGGTTCCCCTTGATGAACTCTGCCTTCATTCAGTTCAACCACCAGGTTGCGGCCCACATGGCATGTCAATCTCTGAGTCACCATATTCCCAGGCAGATGAACCCGCGGACTGTTGAAGTCAACCCTAACTACGTACTTTGGGAAAATCTTACAATGAAGTGGTGGGAGCGCTATCTACGCTTTTTCGGCGTCGTTATTCTCATCGTCGGACTTGTCATCTTCTGGGGTGTGCCTGTCACATTTACGGGAGCTTTGTCTCAGATCGATACTCTCACCTCGTTACTTCCATGGCTCGGCTTCATTAATCGTCTTCCCGACTGGGTAGTCAGCTTCGTACAGGGTGTGTTGCCACCTGCGTTTTTGGCCATTCTCTTCGCTGTACTGCCTCTTGTTCTACGATTCCTGGCGGGTGTCACTGGTACAACGACATCTGGTGAGCGCGAGTTGCTTGTCCAAAACTTCTACTTCGCCTTCGTCTTCGTCCAATTGTTCCTTGTGGTATCCATTTCCACGGGTATCACGACGGCCATTGACGACCTTGTCAATGACCCCCTCAGTGTTCCGCAAACACTAGCCAGGAGTCTGCCCAAAGCCGCCAATTACTTCTTCTCTTACATGATTCTACAAGCACTCAGTATTAGTTCCGGTACTCTGTTGCAGATTGGCGCCGTCGTTGTCATCATCTTCCTCCGCTTTATGGACACGACGCCTCGACAGAAGGTTTCAAGAGTGTTGCAAAGACCTGGAATCAACTGGGGTACTATGATACCCGTCTACACCAATTTTGGTGCAATTGGTAAGTGTACATCTGTGCCTACTGCATGCGTTTCTAACAGTTAATAGGTCTTATCTACTCTGTCGTGGCACCCCTGATCCTCATTATGATGTTGATCACCTTCTGCCTCTTCTGGTTCACGTACCGCTACCAGATGATCTATGTTAGTTACGCTAAAGCCGAAACTAACGGTCTCATCTTCCCCAAGGCCGTCAACCAACTATTTACCGGGCTTTACTTCTTGGAACTTTGTCTCGTTGGTTTGTTCTTCCTGCAAGAAGACGAAGCTGGCAGACAGTCCTGTTTCCCTCACGCCATTGTCATGATTATCATGCTCATCTTCACTGCCCTTTTCCAGATTGTGCTCAACAGAGCGTTTGGACCACTGTTCACGTATCTTCCTATTACATTCGAAGACGAGGCGGTGCAGAGAGATGAGGAGTGGCAGCGAGCCCAAGCCAGTCGATGGAAGCAAGCGGACGAGCACACAGCTCTCACCGCTCAAGAAGACACTCAGTCGACTTCCGGAGAACACGAAGAAGCCCGTCTCAGAGAGGGAAAACGTCGTGAGTCACATGGTCAAGAAGCCTATGAGTTGGACAATCTGGACAATGACATGTCGGGTGCAATCGGTCGATCGCCAAACCCAAGTGGTGGCCGCGATGCAAGCCGGACCGGTCGTTCCCGCCGCAGTTCCAACTCTCGCTCACAGTCACGACACGCCCGTTCGCAGCGTAAGCAGAAGGAAAAACACGACCCATTCGACGTGATTACCAATACACTCAAGAAGGGTCTCGACGACGTCGCTAAACCTATACGCGATGCCGAAGCACAAGTTCTTCCTGCCGGCAACTTGTTTGACGAGGTCGACGATGAACTTGCAGACATTGAACCCGAAGCCCGTCAGAAGCTGATTAAGCGATCTTTCCAACACCCTGCTACGCGCGCTATCCAACCTGCAGTCTGGATCCCACATGACGAGCTTGGTATTGCTAAGGACGAGATCGAGCGTACAAGTGCTTTTACAAAGAGAATATGGATCACTAGTGTGAATGCGCGATTGGATGCCAGTGGCAATGTCATCTACAAGGGCTTGCCCCCTGATCGAGACCCTTTTGAGAACATTGAGGTCTAAGGCGGTGTTTCTTTTTTTTCACTTGCATAGCGTAGCGGTCGTTTCCATGTCGTATCATAGTCTTCTTTTGCATTCTCTAAAGAGAACCCCTATTGAGTGGGTCGTTTGTACATTCATATAGACTTTAACTTCGCCTATGCGATATACCCAGACTACACTACAATATCCAATCTAAACATTTTAAACTATTATTTTTTCTAGTCACTTTGGCTCTCATTTTGTGAAGACGAAGTGTCAGAGCCACTATTGAGGAAATATACTACACACTATGTATATATTACTTGAAAAGTTTATTACGTCTCCAAATCGAGAATCCTTCCACGACATCCAGTGCCAGTTCAGTCACTGCTCTACTCCCCTTCTTTCTAATTATCCCCAAACAATGATTCCTCCTCGTCCTTAGACACCTCTGATATCACCTCAGCACCCTGCGCCTCTCCATCTTCATCAACCTCACTAGCCGCCAAACCAACATATATCGCACTTGCCAACCCATCGTCGTCATCGTCTTCATCCTCCTCCTCCTCCCTAGATGACACCTCAGCGACCTGCGCCTCCTCCTCGCCACTCGTACCCGCCAAACCAGCACATATAGCACTCGCCAACGCATCCTCTCCATCATCCTCCTCTTCCGCCTCCTCCGCAGATGGCACCTCTGGCACCTCTGGCACCTCACCCCCCATCACCTCCTCATCATCATCCAGCACCAAAAACTTATCCCACTCCCTCTCCTCAAACACATCCCCTTCCTCCTCCTCCTTCTCCTCCTCAACCACCACCGGCACCGCCTCCACAGGCGCCACTTCCATCCTCAACATCTCATCCCCTCCCCCCACCACACCCTCACCAAACTCACCAAACGCTCTAACCATCCTATCCGCCTCCAACGCATCCATCTGCGCACTAACACCCTCGTCAATCTCTTGCTCCAACGCTGGCGTCATCACTACCGGCGTTGGCGCTGGCGCTGGAACACAACTCGCTACCGTGGGTTGGAAATTTGGATAGTACGGTACTGGCTGTGGTGTCGGATCTGGGATGGGAAGGGGTGGGGGTGGGGGTTGGGTTTGCACAGTCGTGATGGTGGCAGCGGTGGTAGTAGTGGATTTGTTTTTGGGCTTCCTAGGCGCCCGCTTTGTAGGGAGGCCTTTGGAGGCGTTTGTGGGGCGGCCTGGGCGGCGTTTTGCGGGGGTGGTGGGAGGGATGAGGGAGGGAGAGGGAGAGGAGAGACGGGGTCTCTTTGGTGAAGGGGGTTGCTCCTCGGGGAAGGTTGGAGGGGAGAGGTGATCTCTCTTTGTCCCCGAGAGGATCTGTTGCTGTTGCTGTTGCAGTTGTTGCAGCAGCAGTATTTGTTGTTGTTCCTGTAGCTGCTGTGGAATGTACTGCTGGAAGGGCAGTTGTTGATACTGCACCATAGGTGCAGCAAAGGGCTGTGGCATGCCCATTTGTGGTTGGAAGGGGATTAGTGACCGCTGTGGAGGTTGGAGGCCACTGATATTAAGCCACTGGCGTGCATCCTGCGAGTAGATGCGACTGGTGGTGATTGATGTTCCTTGGAGGTTCTGCATCGTGGTGTTGGGTGGGGGAGTGTTGATGAAGTGAATATGAAAGATGTGAGGGTTCCGGCTTCATGCAGTGATGCTATGAGAGATGAAGAGAGATGAAGAGTGTGAAGAGGATCCGTCTTTATATATGGATAGGAGATTTGGCTTTTCACATGGAAAGGGAATCTAGCTTTTTAATGGAACAGGCATGTGTATTCAACCAAAAGATATTATTTGCGTTGCTTTTGATAGGTGATAGACAAGCTATCAGCTTTCATCTGCTTTCTCAACGTGTCTCTCGCCTACACGTGAAGCCAATGAGGCATTTATCGTTACCATACAATAAGTCATCAGATATGACTCTATGCCAGACGTCTATGGCGTGGCAGCAGCCCGTGAAAGGCCCAAAAGCGTCTCGAATCCAGTTTTCGTCCCAACGAGCTCATGTCTCTTGGTAGAGCACGAATATTCTCCTCCATCATTAGCTCGCCAACCCACTTCGCATACTGCTGCTGCGTCATTTTCTCTTCCTGAGACATGGACGACTCAGTCATAGAGCTGAAGCTCATGATGAGGTCGTACCAATCATAGACGCGCAGATCGGAAACAATCCAACGTTTGCCGGGCGTGAAGTTCTGGTGCGTCGCAATGATGGCTTGGGCGACGTCCTCACCATGGATGAAGTGAACGGTGCCCCGTTTTTTGATATCGTCCCTGGATTTGACAATACGTGGCAACCACCTCGCGGGAACACGCTCGCCCCCGTAAAGACCCGCAAGACACAACACACAGCCATGGAGCGAGCGCAGTTCGTCCTCTGCGATAGCTCGCTTGTCTTCCTTGTTGTAATGCGCATCTTCATCACTCCAATCGTCAGGTACCTTGTTATAGATTCCAGTTGAGCCGAGTTGAATCCAGTTGTTCCTGGCGCCGTGAACGGAGCGGTACAGTCCGACAATGCTCTTTGATTGGCCGTGACCGACTAACGGAAATGTGATGAGGACCGTTTTGGCAGCTGGAAGTCGCTTGTACGGCTCTGCATCTCCAGATTCGGGGTCGAATTTGAAAGGTATCGTAGCATCTCTCCCTGAGGTGGTGGTGGCTGCGTACGTAATGTCGGTGTCACTCAGTTGCGGAATCAAGAACGTCGAAGTCCAGCCAGCCCCCAGTATCAAAAGGTCTACCTCGTTCATTTGCTGGCGTAGCATTATATATCTCCTTTTTTAGTTGTTGCGATTCTGATCAAAGCTATGCGGTCGGCCTGTTATCAAAATGTGTACCAGGTTTCGGTCTTGTCACGTTGCTGTGGTTGACACAACGCGGAACACAGGAAGTCGTGACGTTCTCCCCCCGCACGCACCAATACTTACCCATAGCAGCTGCAACTAAATTATGCACAGGCCATCTGTTCGAACTTATTGTCAGATACTCCTGCAGCCATGTTCAAGCAAACCAAGTGATTACGGAGGGTTCAAGAGGAGAATCATACGTATATGCCATGTATTGAAGAAGAAGTCACACGCTAAGTCGAGCATGATGCTTATGGCTGCTTGGGTCAAGCGATTTGCTAGTAATGTACCTATTGTTGTAACCTGACTGTGCGGTATAGTGACAGATAATATACTTTGCAGGATTTTTCCTTTAGAATCACAATTTGAGTGTATGGAAATAAATTTCATATATCTGGTTGCAACTACAGTTATATTTAAGAATTTCTCACTTATTGTAAAATGCATATTCAATACTAGTCCCGATTGGGTAAAGCCCGATTTCAACGCGTCGCGCTCTCAGCGTCTCCCCGCAATCGCTGCACCCATCCAAATCCCTCGATAGTATACCGTCCTTCGCATTTATAATGAGTCAACGTGTCCCGGTCCCTGGCTCAAAACAAGCTACAATTGTTGAGCAGAAGCAACATTTCCTCCAGACTAGGAAACATATCTTGTCGCGTGGAATCCCGCCATCGGAACGACTGCGAACACTTGCGCAAGATGGCGGGATCGAGCTGAGTGTCATGAAAGGAGTGCTTGATAAAGGTAAATTTTTAATCGCATACCCGAGTCCAATGGTCAAAACTAAGCCAGTATCTAGTCAACCGTGACTTAAAGAGACACTCGCGGACAGTTTACAGTCGGCAAATGATCGAGCATGTCGTTGAGCAGATAGACACATTGTACTGGGACTCAGGCGCGCAGCCTGTTGACGACGACCAAGAGGACGACCAAACCGCTTCTGATCTTCATGAAGATGATGCAAACACACTGTACCAAAACGCTGACCTCACGCTTGACGAGAATATTGCGAAACTGCCTGCGACATGGCATGCCCGTGACAGCAACGACGAAATAACGCAAGACGAATACCTTTCCTCTGTCTCACGCTTGCAGGAGCTATCTGCCCAACGCCAGACACTGCAAAACAAGCTCAACACATATCGTACACTGCTATCGTTGCTAGAACCCTATCGTCAGCCGAAGGAGAACATACAGCCAAATTTGGCATGGAAGGATGCGCCGCTGGTTCCGGAGTTGGCAAAAACAAGGACACTGGCCATACGTGTTGCAGCAAGAGTCGAGGAGAAGTTTGGAAACGTACAGGTGCCTTCGACTGCGGAAGATGACGAGGATGTCGATATGGAGGGACTCGGCAATCACAGTCAAGCAAAAGTAGACAAGGTTTTGGCAAGTTGGTAGGATTGTCGAGCCCTCTTGGGAAGTACATAGATACTGGCGTTTGGATATGATACCCCATTTGCATCAAATAGAATGCCTCTAGTGTTTTCTTTTACATTCAGACCTTAGCTTAGTAAGATGAGTGCATGAACTGATGTTGGTGCTGTGAATGCTCGATAGCGCGTTGGAAACCTTAAAGAATTCTTGAAGATTATAGCGTTGCAGTTCATAGGACATGTCAACACTGACATCTCGCGAATATAGACCCTTGTAGATGATGATTGAAGCTGCGATTGGTTTATGCAGTGGCGGCCAATCCGAGCGCGAGGCCAACAGTTAGCTTGCGCTAGGGTCAACTCCAAGTTTAACACCGCGACTACACCTCATTCGATCTCCCACAACACTAGCCATGCTTCTACTCATCGCCGTGGGGATAATAGTCCTCCCGGCTCTGACATATTACCTCACTACTGCATTCTTCTTCCAAAGCGCAAAGAATGATGCAGCAGGAAAAAGGCCGCCTACAATCCCGTACTTGGTCCCTGGCGTGTTCCATACGTTTAGCATAGCCGCGGAAGGGCCGCAAAAGTTCTTTGCCAGACTATTGTAAAGTACTACCTTGGATTTGTGCAACGGTCACTGACGTGCAATAGCAAGGAGTTTGGCAGCTTCGCCCCATTCACTGTCAAGGCAGGTTTGCAAACTTTCGTGATCCTCCGGGACCCTAAGCATATCAAAGTGGTCATAGAAGCATCAAAAACATCAGAGCAGGTTTCCATTGTAAGACACGAATATGATGGTGTCTTCAAGGTGCCCAAACGTCAAGCAAGCATCCCAGCAGAGTTTTCCGACCCTGCAAAGTACAATGAAAAAGTCAACAATGCATTCACGACACCAATTCGAAAACACTTGACTGGCGAATCAATGGTTACTATAGGCGAACGTTATGCTTCAAAGCTCTCAAGCAACATGGATGACAAAATGTTCCAGGTCGGCACGTGGACACAGATAGAAGACTTCTGGTCCTTCTTTCACCAAGTCCTTACACGATGCTTGGTAGAGACATTGTTTGGACCGACGATCTTCCGGCTGTATCCAAAATTTGTGAAAGACTATTGGACATTTGAACAGGCACTAGAAAGCTATGTGCCAGGAATGACATGGCTATTGGGGGCGAATGCATATGAACAGCCTCGCGATGCATTACTTGAAGGCATCGAGAAATGGCTCAGGGCAAACCAAAGCGGCAGCAACACCGCAAATGTTAACGCCATCAATACAGACTGGGACGAGCACCGAGGATCACCATTCATCCAAGAACTCGCTGGTCTTTTGTCAGGGTTCACATCTGAAGAATCGCGAGCAGTGGAGTTATTAAAGATCATTCATTGGTGCGTATGCATTGGGAGATGACTGCGCTTGTGAGTAACGAGAATATATATGCTGACATATGTGTGCAGTGCAAACGGGAAACTTGTTCCGACAACAATTTGGTCCCTGATCGAAGTGTTACGTAATCCGCAACTGGCCAATCAAATGAACGACATTGTTTCTAAGAATCCTTCACAAAAGCCAGGAGCTTATGGTGTCACGGAAATCGCATCCTCATCACTTGTCAAGTCTCTTTATCATGAAACAAGTCGTTTACGAGTGGCACAATATATGATATATCCTGCCAAAGCCCATGATATCCTTTTGGATAGGGAATATGTACTTCCCAAAGGAAGGTCACCAATCGCGTTTTCACACGACATTGCACTGGATAATAAATCATGGGCCAAAGCACGACCGCGTACCGTCGAGAGTCCACTGGAAGAGTTCTGGGGAGGCAGATTTCTCATCCCCGATAAGCCGAAGAAAAGAGGTGGTTTTGAATCTGGCGAATTCAGCTTGGAGGATCTTGATTTACTAGCTCCCGCTTTTGGCGGCCACCAAAATATCGGTCTAGGCAGTGAATACGGGCAAACCATTCATGCAGCGACCTTGGCTGTCTTGTTAAACGAGTGGGAGATTCAACTTTGCGATCCGGAATTTACAGATGCAGTCATGCCGACCATGTCCGACAAGGCTTTTGGTACTGTGATACCGCTGCGACCAGTAGCTGTCCGCATACGGAAGCGAAGGCCGAATCGGACCATGTAAGATGCTGTGTTCCTATTGGCACAACGGAATCAGCTAGTATAAATGGTCGTGTACTGACCAGCCGGCTGAGATTTGCCTTTACCATTTTCAGGCCTCGCAGTTTTGGTAATAACTATCAATCTAAGTTTGATATAGAGCTCTAGGACTCTTCAATGGCTATCAATATCTTGGCTAGGAAGAACATCACATCATATCTTAGTGCAATTGGGACAAGATCTAAGAAAATCCTCCATTTGCATTTCCACTCGTCTTTATGTACAATCAGATGTAACCTAGCAGTTACACTGCCGAGCAAAAGATATATACAATACCGCCAACTATCACCCATCACCCATCCTCCCTCTTCCGAATGATCTGCATTACTGTTCCAATCAATTTGCCCCAACCCCTCTCCATCTTCCAGCAGCAATCTCGAGCCAGAAACTCTAAGCCTTTGCGCCGCGGACAGCGTTGATCTTTCCGATCAAGAAACGTCCGGCTTCTCCAGCATCACTGCCGTAGCTAAGGTGAGGAAGCAAGACAGCCGCAGCAAGGTTACCGTCACAGACAGTGTCGCGGACAAGGCCACCGCAGAAGATCTTGAGCTTGTCCTTGGGGAAGTTGGGGATCTGCTGGTTGTCACGGCGGGCCTGTGTGTCACCGAAGGTAACGACACCGGCAATTTGGTTCTTGACAGCGGCAGAGAGATCCTCAATGGCACGGTGGTTGACGGCAGCACCTTGACTATTTGTCCATGGTTAGTATCAAGAGAAGAAGTTAGAGTGAGGGGACGTACGAGTATCCACCACAAACAATGGTAGCAGTAGGGCACTTGCGGTTGATGTCCTCGAGGATACCGCGCATCTCGAGCTCAGCAGCGAGATCGGTGCCGCCGGGGAGGTAGTTGGTGGACAGCAGAGCAGCGTAGTCGACACCTTCGATGGCAAGGTTGCTACCGTATTCGCGGCGGAGCTCGTCACCAAGGGGCTGGCCAATGATGGAGCCCTATAAAGTTTTCCCAAAGTCAGAAATCTAGAACGAAACTTGCATACTACTATTTTGCTTTTCTTGGGGGGCCTTTTTTGTTTTGGGAAAGTATCCACTTACCATGTTGCCGGCCTCAGTGGATCCACGGGCCCACACGAAGATAACGTCCTTGCATCCACCGCCAATCAAGGAGGAGAATTCGTTCTCGGTCAAGCGAGTACGGCCGATGATTTGGCGGGGAGCAACGACTGCATCGCCAGCTTCGGGGATGGCAATTGGGGTTGCGGAGGCGGCAATGGCCAGGGCGAGGATGGAGAGGAAGTTCATCGTCTTGACTGTTTTGGGAGTGAGAGAGCTGGGGAACTTTCTGGTGAAGAAGGAGAAGATAGTTGAGAAGCGAATTGTTGGAAGTCTGGAAGGGATAGTGAGTGAATGATAGGAAGCGATGCTTGCTTGCTTGCTGTCTGTTAAAATCGTGGAATCACAGTTGTCTTTATACTTACTTCAGATACGAGAGGTATCCATTCCCCGGCCCACTTCCTGAATCCTCCCATTGCCAATTGCCGAACGCTGCAGCAATGGATTTTGGCCCCCCCCGCGGTTGCAAGATTGTGTCTTAGCACAGACGCACCCTTTGCTACATCTTGACAAAGGTCCAAATCGCCGACTACATTTCCTTCTGAGCCGAGGCATTCGAAGGGAGCAAATGGTTCTGCTCCAGGTTCATTGCCCAATGAGGGGGGCCCCAAGGTACAACCCTTAGCTGTACCTTGAAGCAAGCCAAGCCCCATTGCATATTATACCAAGACACGTGGTACGTACTCTCAATGGAGTAAGGGCCATGTATTAGAGTTTCGAAAGGAAAGTGGGGGGGGGGGGGGGAGGGAGTAGTCTGCATACACATCAGACGATTCTTGGGTGCTTAGATGCCTAGGTAAAAGGAAGACTCGGAGCCCTGAAACCGTGCAAACACCAATAGCAGCGATTTTTGAAAAAAGTCGCCTCGGTTCATAGTCGAGTTTGTAATGGAATGGGTCTTGTGATGAAGCGTCATGCTGGAACCCGGAGTAGATGGTGTCACTTGGCTCTACTACTACCGGTCGTTAGCCCTAGGGACAATTAGAGTGGCTGCATGCTGCAGGGCAAAAGGCGGGGTACCATATACATTTTGTCCTTTGGTGGAGAATGGAATGTAAGCAACGTGATTTTTGCCTATCTGTATATTGTGGGTGCCTGGAAGGATGCGTAAGATCGATTGGGGAGGGGCTGCAACTGGTGAGTGTGGACCAGGGGTGAAAAGGAAAGTAACTGGACACCATGATCAGTAGCAGCACCTAGTCACATAAGAAACCCGATTGGCAGATTGATTATTTTTATTTGTGAAACAATCGGGATGAAGGCGAGTCGGCTTGAGTCGGAGAATACCGCGTATCTCGCATGGGAAGAGCGTGGGTTTAGTTGCTTTTACCCCCCCTCTTTCCCCCTCTATTCACATGTAGGGCTGACCACCTACTTTCCGTTGGTCCTTTACATTTTGTGTGCGTGTGGCGTAGCCACCCCACAATTTCACGGTAGTAACCTGTTTTTGTCTACTAGTACCACCACAGCATAGTCCAAGTATTACACGCGGATGTACTTGAGGCATCTGCAGCCGGCCTCTCATGCAGATCTCATTTAAACCCAGCAAAACCGGTGACATGGGATAGCCCATGTAAAAAGCAAAACATCGAGATCCCGATGTGGAGCCGGCATGAGACAGTCGGCACATCTCATATACCCCTCTGGTTCTATACTATGCTATGCGCATACCTCGGCTCCAATCGAGGAAAATAGATTAATCTCCCGTAGAAGCCAAGGGTGGTGGCTTGATCCAGATGGTCGCTACACCACCACCATCAGAACATCCTTGCTTGTTCTGCAGCATAGATGCCGAGGTCTGCTTTAGTTGCAGTGTCCCTCCAAATCTCCGTGGAGACTGTAGTATCATGATGATAGCGAGTATGGGTTGCTTTTGGACAGAGAGAGAGTATGTGTGAAGTTATAAGGGGGAGGGTTTGTTCGCTTTATGTTGGAAGAACACACAGCAGCATAGTTTAGCAACGAAAAAAGCACAAAGCAAAGCAAAAACTGCACAGCACGATGCGTTACATGTCAATCACTCCTCTCCTGGCGTTCGCCTTGATCGCCATGTCTTCTGCTCAGGAAACCTGTCCTGCGATTCCTCCCAACGATGTTGAAATTGGACAACCTGTGCCGATTGTTCCGGGTGACATTCCCAAGGGATGTTCTGCGTTTGAAATCCTTGTTGGTAAGTCCAAAGCTCAGTATTTTCGAAGTTTCCTTTTTTCAAGAGACTGATGTGTCAAATCCAGCTCGTGGCACCAGCGAGCCCAGTTTCCCCAAGTTTGGTGTCATCGTCGGTGACCCCGTCGTGAGCAATGTTTCTGCACAACTGCCTGGTGTCCAGGGTTATCCAGTTCAGGTACGTCGATCCACAGGAATAGAACATGAAGATCCCATAGAAATAGAAAAGAGCTGACGCGTACTGTGCCTCCCTGATAGTACCCAGCAAGTTCTCAGGTCATCACTGGTGGCAGACAAGGCACAGACGACATTGTCAAGCGTCTGACTACGCAGTCTGCTGCGTGCCCCAATCAAACCTTTGCTCTAGTTGGCTATTCACAGGGAGCAAGCATTATGCATCGGGCCGCAGAAAGGCTCCCGGTGTCTCTGTTCCCGCGGATCAAGGCAGTCGTCATGTTTGGAGATCCTCAGCAGAGGTTGGGCGCCTTGGGAGACAAGTTCCCGATTGGTCTGCGGCCAAAGGTGTTGCAGGTTTGTGCAAAGGGCGATCCTGTAAGTATTTCTCAGCTTCATGTGTGGCGCAGAAGTGGGACGGAACGTGTACTAATGACTCGACACAGGTCTGCGATTCGGGATCTTGCCAGTACTACCATCTAACCTATGTCCTCCCAAAACTGATGGACCCCGCTGTGGCTTTCATCGTCAGAGCATTCCAAGGATCACCGCGCCTCTAGAAGGATGTCAGCAGTAGGCCACTTTGTAAATATCTGAACGGAACAAACAACCCAATGTACATACTATGCAAACCCATTTATCTCCACAACCCTAGCAATTCCATTCCTCCACCCTCCACATGCCAAAAAAACGCAGCAAAGCTGCACCCCTCTCTCCCTTTATTCCCTCAAATCCGGCAAAAACGTCGTAATAAGGCGTTCCAGGCACCCAAAAACCCGCCGTTACAGCCACATTACCATTACACACACCCCTGCCCTCCACCCGTCTGCATCGTCGTCCACCCACATGCCACTAAACCCCACCGAGCCCACCATGCAGCGCAACCCCCCTGCCCCCCCTCGTACCGCATCATCGCTCCCAGCATGTGACCACAAACGCCCCGTCCAAGAGTATTCCACACTAACCAAACCCACGCTCACTTCTTAACACCCCTAGCCGCCGCCCCCGGTCCAAGATTAAACCCTAGACCGGTACATGAGCAAAAAATTGCGCCACTCGGCTGCGATGGCTCCCATGCGGCACGCACTCTCTACCCCAAACGTGCGTTTTCGGTAGAATGCTGGCGCCACGTGAGGGGGATTACGGCTTGGCGGTAAGAGTTAAGACGTTGCTTGCCTGGTCTTGGCTAGTAAGTATGCATCCGCTTTCCTCCCCTTCCCCCCCTGCTAACGGATATGTGCGGAGCGGCGATCGCAGGCATGAAGGATTCAGATGGGGGACTGGGGGGTTGGATCTTGCCGGTTTGGATCGAGGGTGCGTAGATGTGCAGATGAGATTGGTGTGGTGAAGAGTCGGGATGTGGAGTGGGCAGAATATCGAGGGCGGCTGTGAAATTAGATAAAGACGTTTTGAGAAATTTTGATATGGTATTAATTTCTAGAATTGTATTAAAGCAAATATGCAAAGATGCAAAGACATTGTTCCTCCACTTGTGTACTCTGTACATGATGCTCCAGGGTATCAATCGCTCGACTAGTTTACCGGTGTACGGCCGTAAAAGTACGAGTACACGTCTAAGATTCGCCATGCGCCACGCTGGAAAAACTGGAATGCAGCTTCGACTACTGCGGACTGAAAGATGCTGGAAGGATATTAAAGCTCAAAGTTGTCGAGCCAGTGCTGAATGACGATTTTGCCTTCGTTGAAGGACTCTTTTTGCATGCGAACAATGATGGCGGCGTGCGAGTGCCGGTGGTTGTGGATGTGAACTGGATGCTTCTTGAAACCGACGTTGTCTAGCGCGTCGATCATTTTGAATTGCTCTGGTGTAAGTGCAAGGGTCGGGAACTTCAGATTTGCCTCATCCTTTTGTGCTTGGATAGAATCAACTTCGGTATCAGACCCAGTTTTGTGCGCTTTTCCTAGAGTCTTTTGCTGTGTTAAAGACGCGCCCTCTTCGGAGCCATTGCTCAAGTACTGCTGGCCTTGTGCATGATTAGCGTTCCCATACATGTTCTCAGCCTCTCTCCGTACTGCATTGATCATCAGTGGTATGCGATAATGCGTGTAGTCGATGCCCGATCGGCCTTGCTGGTGAAGTCGTATGCGTTGGTGGCTGCGAACTGATTGAAAGGCCGAATTGATTAGAAAAACAGTCACACCGACAGGAACCAAGACTGAGAGGAGCGCTACAATGGATGCGCGCCCGATCACCGTCTTTGTACCTTCTGTTAGGCGTTGCGCGAATGCTAATGGCTCCTCAGGATCTCTTGGCGAAACTGGATGTTCTCGATCGACAATCACATCGTCGTAGTTGTCGATGTAGTTTATTTTGACCTTGTCTAGATCTACAAAAGGGTCGGTTGAAGAGATGCCGGCAGTGTAGTATGTCACTGTTCGATCGTTGACAACATTGGCATATAAGCTTCGGTGCTTGAATTGTGATAGTCCCTGGATGAAGATGCTTTCTGAGTCGGCGAGAACGGCCAGAAGTGGTCGACCAGTGTCTCTGAACTTGTCTACACCAAAGAGTTGTCTTCCGCTCATGGAAAGTGTGCGCGCGCCCAAGACATTCCATAGGTGGCTGTGGTAGCCTTTGAGGGGTGTTCGAACGCCGAGATGGGGAGTCGCAAAAGTGGTGAAGTTCTATTAGGATTAGCATGTGGTGCCAGAATTGGGCCGAAGAACGTACTATCGGCCGTATCTTATCAAAGATGCCTCTCCGATAGAGCAATCCGATAGCATAACGGGAGATGAGACCTCCTAATGAGTATCCGATGATACTGATCTTGGTGATGTTGTGTCCACTCTCAGCTAGCTCCTCAAGCTTTCCCTCGATTTCTTGGGCAACGCGCTCGCCGCCCGTGTCTATGCCGTCGTAGGTGAAGCTGCCCGAGTTACGCGCCGCAACAAGGACGTGGAGTTTCTCGCTGGGAAACGTCTCGCCCAGAGTGGTGCTAACGTATTTCAAATGGTCGGGGTTGCCCCAAAGGCTGGTCGTGGTCAGCACAATTGCTTTTTCTTGCATGTGAATTTAGGCGGCGATGGTGTTGCAGTGACGTACCCATGGACGAGGACACAGAGATGGTCGGGCTTCTCAGACATGGTGGCAGGCGTGGTGGTGGTGGTGGTGGTAAAGGTAGACCTGGTGAGTGTGGTGAAGGTTGTTGACAGGTAGATGGTAACGAGAAGTCTGGTATTGGTATATGTACGGTACCCCCACGTCCAGATATCGTCCGTGAAAGGCGCAGTCGTGCACGATGAGCGCACCGCCTCAAGCCACAAACGGAGTTAAGGGATATAGGTTGGTATAAGTGCGCGACAAACCGTCCGAGTCGCAACACCAATGTCGGCAGGACTGATGGGATTGGACAGGGGATGACTGAGGGAGAAGTCGAGTTTGAGATTTGTTCAGATCACGGCGTCATGACGGAATCCGAGACGGATCGCTGCTCCAAAGTCCGCCCACGCGCGTGTGGACCCTGCATGCATCGCGCTCGGACCAGCTGACGCTTGCAACGACGCGTGCCTGGACGAAGTCAACTCTACTCGTCTCTTACCTTTACCCTGTGATTGGCTTCGGCGTCATTCCCAAGTGGATCTATCTGTTCACTCGCAGCAACTGCATGCTTTGATCGTCCTGCTGCAAACACCAATGGACCCGTCGACACAGTGAACGTTGCTCTGCTAAGCCGAAAGGCTGTCTCTGGGCCTGCGCTGCCTGCACTCACTTGCCAACTGTGCACTGCGCCTTAGCGTGCTTCGTCTTTTGCTTACTTTGTATTGCCTCCGTGGATGGGTTGGGTAGAGTACCAGTACCGCTTCTCCTGCTTCAGAACCAATCATCTTCTGAGCGCATCTCACCCACGCCCTTGACTGAAGCTCAGCCAACCCAGCTCGGTACGTTGAGCACCATCTGGGTCTGCGTATGTGCATACTTACAGTGAAGCTATCAATTCACAACCTCAATAGCAATGTGGCCGTCTGTCCCAGCGTACAGAAGCTTCGCCAAGATATCATGTCCCTCAGGTGCCTCCTGCGCACTTCCTCACTGCATTTTCGGTCATGATGCTGCTAGTTCACCTGACAGGTCGCCCTCACCCTCCCCGGTAACAACCATATATGGCCCCCAGACGGTTGCAAAATCCTCGCAGCTTAGTGAAAATGCACCTGGACCCGCCCCTGCATTGAGGCAATCAGGCTCTAGCGCTTCGGCCAATCCAGCCATATCCAAGGACAAGGTGCCGTCGACAAACAAAGAACCCGAACCCGCACAAACACTGGTGTCGAGATTACCTGCCAAGGCGACTGTGTCCACTGAACTGCCGCCATCTGCCACCCGGACAATATCACCGCCTCCATCCAAGGCTACAGCAGCTAAGCCTACCGTCAATCCCGACGCGCCAGTCGCTTTGATGCCGCGTAAACTCAAAAAAGAGCCATCAACATACGCTAGGCGAATTACGCTCCTAAAGGCCCTGCACACGCATATGAAGCCGCAAAACGACAGACTTCTGAAAGCCACCAAACCGGAAATAAAGGCGCTGCACCTTGGCCCAAATCAGTTAAACAAATTGGCAGTTGATGAGGAAGAAAAAATCGCCATAGCGAATCCGTCTGTTTACGAAAATATATTGAAGCAGCGGCTAGTAAAGCTCAAGGGCATGACACCAGAGGAGTGGGTCAAAGAGAGGCGAGCAGCCATAGCTTTGGAGAAAGGTGAGCCGCCCAAAAAAGCGCCACTTAAGAGGGTCGATACAGGCTTGAACCCAGAAGAAGAAATTTCCTTCCTCCGCACACTCAAGTGCGAGCAGAAGGGACTGGATGCGTATGGTTATGTCACCAAGTTACCGAGCGATGCCGAAGTGAACGAAACTCGTTTGGCCCTCCAATCAGCCGCTGGGTGGGAAGAATGCGACCGCTGCAAGACTCGTTTTCAAGTATTTCCAGACCGCAACGAAGAAGGCGCGCTCACGACCGGTGGGGAATGCAAGTATCACTGGGGCAGAACTATCTACCCCAAAAAGTCCAACGATGCCACAGAAGTGAAGAGGCTGTCATGTTGTAGCGCGGAGGTAGGATCGCCAGGCTGTAGTACGCACGAAACCCATGTCTTCAACGTCAAAGACACAAAACGGCTGTCTCTAGTCATGCCATTCGTTCAGACACCAGCAAACGATAAGGTTCCCAAGACTTCGGCTGTATGCTTTGATTGCGAAATGGGCTACACCACCAATGGCTTGGAGATGCTTCGTCTTACCGTCATATCATGGCCACAACACAAACCACTCATCGATGTCCTCGTCCGTCCACTGGGCCAAATACTGGACTTCAACACGCGCTTCTCTGGCATCACACGACACCAGTTTGTTAATGCGAAGGAATATGATCCTGCAAGCCCTCAGCCGGTACGCAAAGACCTCCGCATCGTCGACTCGCCTTATGCAGCGCGAGATCTCTTCCTCTCACACGTCTCTCCGGATACTCCTATTGTAGGACACGCGCTTGAAAACGATCTCAATACCATTCGCCTCATACATCCCTTCATAATTGACACAGTGCTCCTCTATCCAACCCGCCAGGGTCTACCTTTCCGTTTCGGCTTGCGCAAATTAGCCAAGGAGTATCTCGGCGAGGAGATCCAGCAAGCGGGCGCCGCTGGTCACGACAGCTACGAGGACGCGCGCACGACGGGCGAGCTGGTAAGACATAAGATCAAAGTAGAATGGAAGCTGAAAAAGGTCGATGGTTTCGAAATCAGAGATGGCGGCGTGCACCCGCCAATGCCACCAGGGGCCCCGCCAGCACCGGCTCCCAATATGCGCCCGACAATACCAACGGCAGACATGACGGGGTCGATGGGGGCGAAGCCGGCCACTAAGAGGAAGCTGGAAGATGAAGGAGAGGAAGGCAACGGTGAAGAGCCACCGTTGAAGAAAGTGGAAGCTTAGAGGGTTGTTGGGCTGATGCTAGTGATTTGTTGGTGTCGAGATTCCAACTGATAATCGCCATATGAAACTAATTACATGATAGTCTCTGAAGCTTTAGCATGGCGTTTAGGTGGTATCTGAATCTCTGAAACAAAGCGCATATCTCGCCTTCAACAAGGCGTTGGGGGATACACTCTGGAGTTTGGGCTTCCTCTTTCCTACCAGGAGCGCGAAGGGGTTGCTAAACCATATTACTAGCACTCCACCGCTACCCCGGAGTACGTATACCCACTCTCAATCCATGTTTTACTTTGCTTCTTCAAATCTTGACTTGCCTTCTTCTTGACCCTCGTCTTCTATATCAAACAACACTGTGCCTTGCCACTCCACCTCACCCAACCTTACTCACATCCAGCCCCTGCACGCCCTCCAGCCCTTCCTTCGTAGGTTCATACACAACATCCGTATCCAACTCTTTCATCACTGCAACCACCACACCCGCGCTTTCCACAAACCCGTTCACAGCAACGCGCAGCATGCGGTTTGTAGTCGCCGCGTAGTCGACTTGCAGTACGGATTGCTCGATTGAGCCCGCGGGTGTGGTGAGTGTGAAGGCGCGGCGTACGAGCGGCGAGAGTTCGGCGTCGACTGAGAGGGAGAGTTGAGCGGTTTGGGCGAGGTGCGCAGTTGGGAAGGGGATGTGAAGGGTTCTGTGGGAGAAGAAGGGTTAGTGAGGGTGGGAGATGGAGGGGAGGGGGGTGGGAGGGGAAGATATACAGGGTACAAGGGAAATCTTCTTGTTTCCAGTCTTTGGGGGATGACATGGTTGGCGGGGAGCTGTGGTAGTTTTTTCGGCAACGGGAGGGGAAGAACGCAATTGTGTGTCAGGAGACGTCTAGGTCTTGCTAAGAGAAAAAATGCGCCAAGTCTGGCTGGTCGAGGGTATGAAGAATTAGATATGGGTATGTGAAAGAAGGCGCGGAAAATACCCGCCCATGTTTTGCGCAGTGAGGCTCAAACGTCCGAATTGTGGGGGAGGGGCACAAGTGGTTCTGTCGACTGTAAAAGGCTTAGCGTCGATTAGCCGCAGGAGCATTGGTACCTGATTCGAAAGCGTCATACATCATCATTGTCCAACGCGTACCATAGTAATGCGTCATGGCTCATTCGCTAGTGATCCTACATACCTCTCTTCTCGTTTTCTCTTCTTCTCCATGCTTTCCTTGACTTATCCTCATTTCCACTTTTCAAGAATTGAATCAATTGCATACATAATTCTAACGACCAACATCTTCCTGCATTTGATCAATTAGAAAGCACATAATCAAACAGCTCTCAAAATGTTCCGCACCACCTTCACCAGGTCCTCCACGCGTCTCCGCCTTTGTACTCCGTCCGTCCGTCCTTTCTCCCTCTCAACCCCCAACCGCGTAGCCCAGTACCCCAACGACCTCAGCACAAATTCAAAAACCAAAACGGACCTCTACGACAGCGATACACCGCATGCAGTCCAGGATAAAGTCCGGCAAGGCGATACACACAATGTGCACGAGAGCAATGCGAAAGCAGGCATGGAGTGAGTTTTAAACCGTTGATAGCTGGTTGAGATGCGTGAAGAGATAGGGAACAAAGAAGTGGCTAATGCAATACAGCAGCGCGCACAAGGAGGGTAAAGGTGGCCATGCGACTGAGCGGAAGGATTCGGCGGGAGGGAAGGAGACGGCAAAGAAAGAGTTTCCTGAAGCACCGGACCCAGCGATTGGAATGCAGGATGAGAGGGGTGGACGGGGTGGTTGAGTTGGGTTGGGTGTGAGAGATGGGAGATTTGGGAGTATAGGGCGTTGAGATATGGCAAAGAAATAAAAGAGTTCATTGCATTCCTTGATTGGTGGTATTTTGGCTTGATACTCACCACACAGCATCAAGATCATCTTCGCAACAGCACTTCTCCGCCTCACCCGTCTTCCCAATCTTGAACTTTGACACGCGTGTACCCGTACATGTTGTGTATTCAGTCCGTATACTGCAACACTATCGTCACTAGTAGCTGGCGAACCAGCGTTCCAGCATCTTTCCACCGTCCACACGCAAAAGTACGCTTTCCCGAGATTCGAATACGTCCATCGCGGGTGCCGACATGGGATCCCGCCTAGTGTCCTTTTTCACAACAGGTAAACTAGCTTCTAAGGTAGCTACGGCTTTTTTTTCGGTTGGCCCAGTGCGGCGTGAGCTTTTGAGAGGTGGTTGAGGAACAAGAGGGTGTAAGCGTGTTCTCATCCAGTAATCTCACGGCATGCTTTGAGGATGTTTGCTACGAGGCGTTTAGGGGCGAGGAGGTGGTGGTTGCTTTTGCAGAGGAGCATGCAGAGTTCGTTTGCGGGTCAGGCGTTTTTGGGTGGATTAGACCGAAGAAGCGCTTTTGGAGGCGGAGAACGCATATGAGTAGCTTGTGGCTTTTTTCGACTTCGCCAAGGTGGAAGTACGTAGGTTCGAGCGAGATTGAATATGGCGCTCAGGGTCTGGGGATCTTCGGGGCCAAGGTGCTTTGGTAGTCCGTCGACTGCCCGTTCGCCTGTCACCCGGGACATGTGTCTCTCTCCAGCTAGCCATGGAGTGAGCTTGATGTCGTTTAGAGCGAGGCAGTATGGTACGTGGATTGGTTTCCATATTAGCCAGGCTGTCCAGTCCCGAATATGCGGGCGGCTCCAGCGTAATGCATCCAGGACGCGCTTCTGGACATCAATAGCAGTTCTGATTTCAAAGATGTTCCATAGGGTGAGCCCATAGCAACGCTGGGCGCGGATCGTATTCATATGGTATTTTCCTAGCAGTCCTTGCCGGATCCGAACCACACTCTCCTGTAAGCGACGTGCAGGCTTCCATTGCCCCTACTCTGCATATACCCAAGCAAATCTCCCCATTTGCGATGCACTTTCCAGCGTCTCGGTTTTGCGCAGCTGCTCCGAGTTGTATAGTTGCAGACACGATGCTCCCCAACCATATCTCAAGACACTTCGTTTGCTCGCTATTACAGATTGCACTTTTGTGGTATCACACACTCGTGGTGCTCAATCAGTTACTGTAGTGTACCAGCAAAGACTGTAACACCCAATACAAACACCCTACGGCCTAGATTTTACCTTGGAAACATGCTAGCTATGCAGTTACATCGTTGTAAACCAAACTTCACCAACAGGTAGTAAGCTTATAAGAGCAATGGAACTTTGTAAATATGAACCCAGATAGCTTATCCAAGAAAACAGGATAAAAGGGTGTGGCATAGATTTGGGACCTGCAGGGACTGTTGCAATGCCACAGCTTCAACTAGTATTCTGGTAATAGTAAATAAGTATTTAAGTAGCGTCTTGCCAAGACAATGCAGATGGGAACCCAACGTCAGCGCCGTGGCTAGTATGCCTGACAACTAGCACAGTCTACTCTGTCAACCCCACACCACAAACTATCGATCGAAGAAGAAGAAGAAGAAGAAGAAGAAGAAGAAGAAGAAGAAGAAGAAGAAGAAGAAGAAGACTCTTATTGAGTATAATATTAGGCGGCTTCAGCCTACCTCACGAGAATCACCATACGGCTATGGAATCAGAGTCTAGCTGCAATATGCGCGCCGTACTTGCGTACCCGCCCTGGACGAAAGCATTAAAACAAAATGTCTATCTGACATTACAGGGAGAAGAGCGAACACCATTTGGTCTATACGTTCAGCCTAGCGACACTATTACCGGTTTCCTCTACCTAAGCAACCAACTTTTCCGATTCAGCACCTTACCAGCGGAGCTTCAGTTTCATGTTCTTACTTTTTGCCCTGCCTCTACTCTCTTTCAGCTTATGAGAGTGTCCCCTAGTCTCCGAAAAGAAGCGGAGAAGCTCTTTTGGGCTTATTCAGACACGTACTTTGTGATCGAGGCACGTTGGCTCCTTGATGGTGGCTACGCTGGCTACACTAGCAACGATTTGGACTTTCTAGCTAAGGTGCAGAATATTCAGATTGATTGTGATCTTGGAACACGGCACGAAATTTGCTTGTTGCGTAACGGCGCTGAGGAAGTCCAGCAAGATCGAATCAGACACTTCTGGGAGGTGTTTCAAAAGAGGTGTCCAAAGGCAAAGAGGGTGATTATTAACCAGATTGGGGTGTCGATATCAATAGGAAAGGGGGTAAATTGTCTTGAAAAGGCACTTCAGCACCTAGTTCAATCATCACCCCCAGGGATTCTAGCCTCTGCATCGAGTGTCCAGGAAGCTGATGTTCCAGCAAATCTAGGTGCAAGTGGTCCATCTACACAGAATTTGCAAATAGCACTGTACCAGCGGTGTCCAGAACGTTCATGGAAGAAGAACAATTTAGGAAAACACTGGAAGGCAGTCCTTGTGCCCGCAAAGCGATTTTCAGGCCCAGTAGGACGCATTTACGAAATCCGGTATAGAGACTCACTTGAAGATATGAAATATTGGGGATTTTGGATTACTATAGTAGAGGCTATAGATCGCTATCATTTTGACCAGGGCAGAAACTGGCCGTTCTCTTGTCCAATGAATGAGTGCGGCGTGTATTTTCAAGAGGCAGGGGAGTGGACAAGGCACGCGTTAGAGTTTCACTCTGAGGTTTTGCTAGTAGAGTGCTGTATTTGGTTTTTACGGGGTAGAATTCGAGACGAACTTGTGGATTATAGGAGCGAGCTATCAGAGAATCATACAAAGATTGAGGAAGAGACTAGAAAGATTCAGCAGTAGTGGAACAGAGCAGGGCAGGAGCAGCGAGACGAGATGAAGCGTATGTGGCAGCAGCAGCTACGCAATGATCCAGCATGGGAGACGGGGGTAGAGGATTGGTCTAGCAACCGCATTTGGCAAGAAATCAATCAAATGCTTCAGGATGGAGAAACAAAGCTGAGTATTGAGAGTTGATTACAGATCTAGAGGGGTCATGTAGAGCA
This sequence comes from Bipolaris bicolor, assembly GCA_026262445.1. Lineage (NCBI taxonomy): Eukaryota > Fungi > Ascomycota > Dothideomycetes > Pleosporales > Pleosporaceae > Bipolaris > Bipolaris bicolor. The sequence continues at coordinate 524,274 of JAODYD010000001.1, read as the reverse complement.
ATGTATACTCCTTGAAAACATCTCAGCTCCAGACCGCGACACAACAAGGCAGGGAAATGAAAGTACTCGCGAGATGTGCTACGGCGCCAGCTTCAGCCCGACTAACATCAAAGCCTAGAGCTTTTTAGGACTGTTGTGAACAATCTCATCCACTCAATTTCAACTACTTTACAACACCTCTTCACACGCCTCATATGCAACAAACCTCCAACCCCCCCCTTTCTTTTCCAAAGCAGGAAATATACCCACACATACCACGCTTACCTCACCAACTCCTCCGCTTCGCCTCAAGCATCTCAGTCACCCTCTCCCACCATATAACCACCAAACCCAGTACCTCCCTCGAACATCTAAATCAGTGCCGCGGCAAAAAGCCGGTACCCTAGCGACGTGCGTATCGCAAACTCGACCATACCGCTATGGTCACACAGACGACCCGCTCGTTTCGCATCATCTAAGTATCGGAGCCGCAAAATGCTGTTCCATCATCTTTTTTTCCATTCATAAAACATTACCCCAGCCGCATAAGAGAAAAGGGGAGGGAAGGGATGAAGTTAGATAAGCCAGATTCGTCCCAAGACTCATTTTTTTTCTCTTGCTTCCGGGAAAAGTAGATGTGGAAGTTTTTTTTTTGTTTATGAGTGTGGTAAAGACACGAACGATGTATTTTTCCGTCTCAATAGCGAATGTGAGACAAAACGTGTGCGCATTCAATAATGGAAAATGCGGTAGTAGACTCGGAATTTTTGATTTGCCTCCCACCTTCGGCTGAATGCATCTACTAAAACACTTCACTTCTTTTTTCCTTTTTTTTTTTGCAAAAGATATTCACTTGACAAGTTTCTCTATAGATATTTTTCAACAATTTACATAGCTAAAATATACACTCGGCAGCACATACATGTCCCCTTTCAATGCTGAATCATGTATGATGGGGAAACGGAAATCATCTACGCGATTACTCTTGAACCTTGGAAAAGCTAATCCGTGTAGTACCATCCGCCTCCTCCCCACTCCACAGCATCCAACTCCTCTAATACTCATACCTAAACACCCTCGTCGTCCCAACCCCCCCACAGGCATACCCATCACCCCCACACTTAACCCTACACACCGCATCACTCGCCTCCGCCAAATCCGCACTGATTATGTTACCGCAGTAACAACTATGACCATCAGAAAGACCGAAGAACGTTGAGCCGCGGCAAATGTGCTTGCACTTGTACGCCGTCATTTCCATGTCTTTGATGTAGAAATCCGTGAGGGCGCGCTTGGCAGTGGTTACGTAGCACTTTTGGATTTTGAAAGTGGGAGACTTGAAGGGCTTGAGTTGGGCTTCGAGGTCGCGTTGGGCGGCGAGGTGGGTTTGCTCGTTTGTTTGACAGGTTTGTTTTTCGGTTTCGAGGTTGGTGGTAAGTTGTGCTTCGCGGGTGGATGCGGCGCCGAGATCTGATTTTAGTTGTTGCTCACGTGAGAAGGCATTCTCGAGATCCGTCTTCAGCTGCGTTTCGCGTGCGGATGCATTTTCAAAGTCCGTTTTCAACTGCTGCTCACGCGCTGTGGCGAGACCGGCGTTGATGGCCAACTGCACGAGACACTGCTCCTTCTCTGCCTCGCACGTACCGCACGACGCACTTTCTGGAGCATCTGTGGATAGTGTCTGGTTGAAGCGGATGCCGTTGGTACAGGTACAGTCGCAGCTTGGCTTTGCAGTTGAATCAACGCATTCCACAGAAGGTTTGGCACCTATCGTTACATTAGCCTTCTTTTGCTGCATCATCAGGGAATGCAGAGTCGCACACCATTGTCACACGTGTATGAACTTCCCATGGAGTCAGGAGTGCCAAGGTTGCGTGGCATCGATCCCATAGCTTTCGGGGCCATGTAGCTATGCGCACTTGCGTATAGCGTGGAAAGAAAGAGGATCTGAGAGGTCTTCATCGTGTGCAGTTCTTTGGTGCTGGAAAGGATTGCTGCAAGGATGGATGGGTAGCGAATAGATGTTTTATAGAGCAGTGATCTTGTATGCCGTTTTCGACTTACTTGTCCGCGTCATTGGCTGTCGGTTATCCTTTTGTGTCTCAACATGTTTCTGTTTGGGTCAAGGTATTGTCTAGACGCTGGGTACTGTTAGTCGCAGCAGCGTATCGTGTGCGTAGAAATCTTTTACTACTGACAGGTTCGCCTTGCGGTGCCGTATCTTGGGATCTCGATTGCACTAGTTGTTAGTGTATTACGCAGTGTTGAGTATTTGGTACAGTGATAAGCGTATTTTCGGCAAAGGTTCTAGCTCCGGCGTGGTTCAACGGATGGTAGGTAGGCAGTGAGCGGGGTTCGGAAATGCCACTTTTATGGTTCATATGCAAGTTAGTAGCTAGTGCGACTGTTTGACATGGCATTCGTGGCTATGCGTTTGCGGGAGGCTAGCTGGAATGGAAGTTATCTAGAATGCTTTTTTGAGACTTGGACCTCATCCCATACCTGTATCGGACAATGGTACTAGTCTCTTGTTTATTTTCAGAATGCTCAAAGATGGTTGATATCCAGAACAACTGAGCTGATATGAGAGATTGTATGCGTGTGGATTTCTGTAAAAAGGTGCAGTTCTCAGATGTAGAGAAGTCACTCCCTGGGTGTTCGGTCTTGCCGAAATGGGTTAGTGTAAACCGGGCTTCATTGAAATCCACTGGAGCTAATAATTACCTCTCTTACTTTTTATCAATTATATCGTTATCATGACAGAAGTAGATATGTAGGTGTTTGGTATTAGGGAAGTTACTTGAAGGTTTCTTCCAACCAAGTGACTCCAAACATCCTCTCTTCTCCTTTTCAAATCTTCCACATATCCTCTACCCACAGCGCCATCCATCCCACCCAAAGCCAACTTCCCATCTGAAACCATACCAACACACCACCCCAACCCTCAAACCTCTTTAACAAACACACTCAAAGCCCAAGCACCCCCACACCCATCCCCACCACCCACACACTTCGTATCACACCTATCCTCCGCAACCCGCGCCGTAGGCCCCTCGACGCCATTTCCGCAAAAGCAATACTGCGAATACTGCACGCCATAGTACTTGTACTTTGAGCAAGTGACGGCACACTTTTCGCGCGTCATATCCGGAGCCTGCGTCCACAGGCTATTGAGCACACGCTGTTCTGAGTCGCTGTAGCAGCCCATGTATTTCCACGTGTTGCTCTGGCAGGTAGCTAGTTGTTCACGGAGCTGCTTCTCCGTCTGTAGGTACAATTGTTCTTTGAGCGTGTAGGATGCTTGAAGGTGGGTGGGGTCGTGTGTGGATCGTTGTTCTTTTACGATGGGGGATCTCTCGGAATCGCCGATTATGTATGCTTGTAATTTTATGTTCAACAGGCGGGTTCGTTCGAGTTCTTCGAGGTTGGTAGTGACTTGCTGTTCGTTTGTTGTGTAGGATGCTTTGAGTTGGTTGAAGTCGTCGACGAGTTGCTGCTCACGCAGGAGACATTCGTTTTTCTCAACTTGGCAATCGTCTGAGATGCGAGTACTGGTTGAGTCAAGGGAAAGGGGCTGGTTGAAGCGGATGCCGTTGGAGCAGTTGCAGTCACAGTTTGCCTCTGATGACGGAGGAACACATTATAGAGAGGGCGTTGCACCTAGATTTTATATGTGAGCTTCGATGGATACTCGATTGCATCTTGGGTGTTGTTTACCATTGTTGCAAGTGTATGATTGACCGGAGACATCGAGTGAGCTTAGTGCATGCTGGGTGGAGTCCTCGACTGGTGGAGGGCCAAAAGCATGGGTTCCTACGCAAAGAGAGGGGACGAACAGGGTCCAGGAAGGTCTCATTTTGTGTTCGTGGCTGATGTTGGAGGGAGTAAGAAGAATGATGATGAATTGTCTGAGGGGCTTCCATAACTTCGCTTTTATATTGCCTTCTCACGTACTACAGTTCTTGGGTTCAGTGTTTGATAGTCAAAGCTTACCATGCCTTTGGGTCAACGTATTGTCCTGTCACCGCTAGTAGTGTAGTAGCGGCTGTTGAGTTACCTAGAGTGCTTTTTTCGAACCTTGGCTTCGCTCTATACCCGCCTCCACCAGTGGGTAGTGTTTTCTTGTTCAGGCTAAGCTTGAGTTAGTTGAAAATATTAGTAAAAAAGACAATCAAGAACAAATACGGTGTGAGTTCAGAGAAATCCATTTTGGAAGACCAAGCTTGAAGACTGAAAAAGAAGATCAGAGAACACGGGTGAAGATAAAATCAAGTTCAAGATACAGAATGCGAATAAGAATATGTCTAAGCTAACTCTTTCTTGGATGAATAGACAAGGCCAGTCAGATGTGTTTTTTTCCCTTTGCACACAACAACAAACGCCGTGAACCCCCCGCTCATGCTATGCAAACATTACATTTACAAAATCCGGACATGGCTTCATATCCATTACCCATTCAAAAACAAACGTCGTACTCATGCTATGTGGCCCAGTCCTCCCAATCGCCCGCCTTCTTGGAGGGACGACCTTGTTGGCTAACGCTCTTTTTTCTTTGAGGGGCAGGATCCAGGAAACCCTCGGGGATATCGTTCCAGTTCGATGTTCCTTTTGGGGGCGGTGCTAGCACGGGTTTTGTTTGCTGAGCTTTTCTCTGGTCTGCGGCTTGTTCGTCACTGGAAACGTCGTACTCGTCCTCGTCATCCTCTGAGGTGTAGTTGTATGGGTCAAACTTCTTTCGTTCGATTGGCTGGAGCTGGACGTCGTCGTCGGCGTACATGCCACGATCTCTTCCTAGGATTTGGTCTGCTTTACTTGGACTTCTCCGACCATCAATGGGACCTCTTACAACACCGTTCGAAGTGGTGAGGTAGCGTGTTTGCTCACCATGGCGGACCGCTGACTGCCACTCGGGACGTCTTGCGGGTCGTGCAATGGGCTGACTACGCTGACCGGGCATCCATCCGTCGGGACCGCGAGTGGGGCGCCTGAATTCAGCTTCAGTAGGAGAATCAACCCCCCAACCTGCAGCACGCTCACGCTGCTTTTGCAATCTTTCCTCTTGTTCCCTCTCTCGCTTTATGCGCTCACGGACTGCGAGCCACTTTGGACTGGGCTCCCAAGACCAGCCGTCTCCCGTGGTACTAGGTATGGGCACAAGCCATTTCAAGGGCGAAGGACCGAAAACATGGGCAAGATTACGGCGCCAGCCCAGGTCGAATGCGTTGGGGAGCTGCTCATTGTCGCGTTCGTCGAGGTAGTTGTCGTATCGATCCTGGTTCTGCTGACGTTCACGGTATTCGTACGATTGTTGATAGGAGTGGGAGAAGCCGTTGGCCTGACCGGGAACAGGGGAGCGTGAAGTAGAATGCGAAGGGGTTTCGCCTTCCTCGGGTCTTGTGACGCCTGGCAGCGCATTGGCGTGGATCTCGCGTAATTGATCCCCTATGCTCAATCGTCCGTTTGCTTGTGCATCAAGGTAGTTCCTGTCGTTGAGCTGATGTTTCATCGTGGATCGCAAGGGGGACAAGTAGCGCGTTTTTTCCAAACTTTCAATAGTAGTCTGACCCTTTACTGTGAGCCACAAGTGCCAAGCGGTGAATCCGGTGATGACGATGCCGATGATGCCGGATAGCACGGCGAGAAGGACGTAGTTGACAGGCATAAAGGACTCGGTGTATTTGCCGTCGCTGAGTATCTCGCTCCAAACCCATGTAGCCGACGTGGCAAAACATACCCAACAAAAGACGCTCAGGTATACGAGGAAGAGGACAAAGGCCTTGTAGTTGCGGAGACCAACACAGGTAGCGAGCCAGGGACAGTGGTGGTCCATTTTCAGAACGCAGCGCTTGCACGTGGAGCAATGGTGGGAGCGATCAGGTTTTTTGGTCTGGCACTTGTTGCAGAAGCGCAGTTCGCCGGTCGAGGCCTTTACGGTGAAGGACGTGTAGTGTATCTCGCCGCCCTCTTGCGAGGGCAGGTGACTGTAGCCATCCTTGATGTTGAGCGGGGATCCGGGGTCGGTGAAGACGGCGGTGGTGTAGCTCCAGTTGAGCATGAGGTAGAAGAAGAGGCCGAGGGCGGAGGATGTCTTGCCTGGTGGACATGTGTTAGCAGGGGCGTGGGAGTATGTTGTTGGCGCAGCGGTGGTGTCGCATAAGCAAGGGCAGCGACGACGACATACCCGTCCAGGCATTCTGCGAGGGGACTAGGCCGATGCCAGTCTGCACCCATACAGCCCACGAGGTGAGGCCGTAGACAAAGACAAGAGGGAAGTAGGTGACTGCGACGCAGCAGTAGCGCTCGACCTTGCGGGCCCAGCTGCGGCGGCGCATTGTTGTCGAAGGGGAAGACGGGGGCGAGGGCGAAGCCAGCGTGGCCATTACGATTGGGGCAGCGAGTGGGCGGGCATGTGGTGCGCGTGTGGCAACAGTGTGCGGGGGGCGGAGGGTGGACGAGTGTGCGTAACGTATGGTTCCCCTGTGGCTCTGTCGAGATGGGGAAAAAAGGGTCTCGGGCAGGGTGAGATGCGGAGGACGAGAAGCCGGGAAGGGTGGACGCCTAGTAGTTTCAGGGCGCAGCGGCGCACACCATGTCACAGACTACCAAGCCGGGCGGCGGCGGCGTCGGTGGCAGCAGCAGCAGCCTGCGACCAGACAAGACATGAGGATAGCGTGGCGCTGCAGTGGGCGTGTGTGTTGTATGTAGGGCGTACATGTGTAAGAATGGACGTGTGTTTGTGTAATAGTCTGTGTATGTGTGCGTGTAAGTATCCATGGTGGATTGGCCGGGGTGGATTTGGCCCTCGCGCTATCTCGGGCATTGAATTGAACGCCATCCCACCCACCACTATCATGACCGTCGTCGTCTTCGTCGTCGCGGCCTCAAAGGCACGGGCCCCGGTCATCCCGTCTGCGATCGGCCAGTATGCAACTGCAGCCATGCTTGGCTACGCCGTTTGCGCGACGATGCGGCACGAGCAAGGCTTCAAAAAGTTATGCGCCCAGGGAAACAAAGCCGCCGACTGGCTCGCCATGCCGACGAGGAACAGGCACATGGGGCCAAGTATATATACATAGCCCATCGGACATGAATCATCCACGGCCCTCGTGCCTGGGCGCCCTGGTTGCACTGCGCATCCATCCATGGCCCAAATGACGACAATCCTAGCTGAGGCCGTGGTAATCTAAAGTAGCCTGTTACAGCCGTTACACGACGCCATGTCTGTGCTAGCTCCCGTTGGATGCGCTGCGACATTTAGACATGGCCGCCCGCCCGCACACACGCCTATCTCGGTCCTGCCTCTGTCGCCGCCATCCTTCCTCCAGATGCCTCCTTCACACTCGTTTTTGTTCTTGTGACCCCAGCGTCGCCCCCGTGTTTCCTACCCCCCGCGGACATGTACTATAATTCCACACGTGCGCCCATTCCACAAGGTCCAACTCCTTAGCCCATCACCATGCTCGCCTCGAGAAAGCGCCCAGCACCGCTGCTGATCTTCATCCTCCTTGTCGTCGTCGGCCTGTGGTGCCACAACAGAAGCTCCGACAGCGCCTACGCGCAATGGCTATCGTCGGTTGAGTCGCACTCCACCAAAGTCCCAGCAAACAGAACGCTGGGCTTCGGCACTGTCCTCGTCGTATCCAAAGAAGGGTCCGCCCGTCGACGGCCGCTAATTCAAGCCGCCAACGTCACCGAAATCGACCTCACCATCCCCCAACAGCCCGAGTGGACAGAAGGCGACGTCCAGCGCTTCATCAACGGCCACTCCAATACCCAAAAGGGCTCCATCCTAGCCTGGCTCGGCCATCACAATGCCCTGCGCTGGTATGCAACAGCCCCCAATTTCCTCCTCCTTTTCTTCATGACCGCCTGCTGACTCGCTCCCTCAGGTTCCTGGATTCTGGCGTCGAGACGGCCCTCATTCTCGAAGACGACGTCGACTGGGACATTCGTCTGCGCAGCGTCCAGATTCCTCTGGCGGCAAGTGCAACCCGCCAGCTCCTTCCCCCAGTACGCTCACGCCACCCCAACATCAACAAGAACCCAAACCGCACGCAGTATTGGGGTGACCAGGATGGGTGGGACATTCTCTACCTTGGCCACTGCGGTGACTACTTTGATGTCGTCGAGGAAGACGGCCCCAAGACAGATCGCCAGTCGTACAACCTGAGCTCCATAGCCCACAAGCTGTACCACGACCCCACCATGCCCTCATGGCTTGACTTGCATCCCTTTACCCAGGCTCTCTTCCGCCTGTTGGGCATGCCCGAGCGGACTCGCGTCATGCACCGCTCCAAACTACCCCTCTGCTCCTTTGGATACGCCGTTACTCGCCAAGCTGCCGAACGACTCCTCAACGATCTTGCGCCCGCAAAGCTCAAGAAGAACGGAGCCCGCGCCTTTGACGTCGCCCTCTTGCACGCTTGCAACAAGGGAGAGAACACTCCCTCTCCAACCCCTGAGTGGCAGCACCCTAAGAATTCGCCCGATCCCAAGCTACGAAGCAAATACCCGAGCCCCGGACTGCGCTGCTGGACACTGAATTCGGAGCTGTTCCACCACATGCCTGGTATGAGCGAAATCGACATGCTGAGCGCACTATCTGGCGAGAAGCCTGGTCTTCCGCCGGTAGATCGTGCAGCCCAAGCCCAGGTTGTCGCACGAAACGAAACTACCAACATCGACTGCGGTTTCTGGAGCGGCGCCTTTGCCTTCGACAACAATGATACGGAGCGCCTCCACTTCCTGCAAGAAAAGGTCGGGCGGCAAGGTGTCTGCCTCAAAGACAAGAAACAGCATGGAGACTCGTTTTATCCGCCACAAACCGCTCTGGACTAACGGGACAAGAACGTCATGTACATATATACTATATTTCATTACGAGCACACATCTTGGCACAATACCCAGACTCCATGGAGCACATGGAGAAATGATTACGGGCGTTTACGGGAACTGCAAGGCACATTGGCTACGAAACTATTGGGCATTCGGCGTATACGGTCATGTTTCTTTCTCTTCTTGATTCCGGGCGAAATGCCATTCAGTACGCATGCGAGTTGGCAGATTTGCTCACCGCAACCTTTTCGAACTTCTTTTTTGGATTCTTCATTTCAACCACTTTCACGACGGCGGGACCCTTGATACCACAGCGCAAGCCCTTTGAGATTCACCAATTCACCCCCCTTTTGGCAAAATAGAGAAAACCCTGTTTGTTGTTCGTAGAGAAACACCTAGCATATCATTGAATAACAAGGAAAAATAAGAAAAATTCAACATTACCACCGAAGTGCTGCCTCTACAAAAACCCGCATGCCATGACTCTCTCCGCTCAAGTTCAAGTTTAACCTTTTTGTCCCCATTACAATCTAGGAAATGACATTCGTGCACGCTCCCTCCCCCGGTCAAAAAGTCCGCAACCAAAGAAAAAAAGAGGGTTTTCGGCACTACTTTACGCTGACCTTTTTTTTTTTTGTAAATCACGTATCCATTTCATATTTTCCTGCATTCCCAGAGCATTTTTGTTTCCACACCCACTATGCATTTCTTTCGATAGCAAACCCCCGCGTCAAAAACCCTTTAGACAAAGGAAATGAAGAGAAAAGAGATACCCGCACTATCCCGTCAGCAAACTAAGAAGCACGGGCAGAAATTACAGGCGTGCAAGGCGAGCGATAAGCAAGGCGAGTCCTTAATCGGCCCGATGGATAAGGGGAATTGGCGCATCCCGGTATACCTAGTCTCCGCTGTTTGCGTACTCGTGTACGTTACTTGCTCGACTCGCATGTACAGATAGTTAATTTGGCGGAGGAGGAAAAGACGGTGAGGGATAGCGATGGGGGCTGACTCAGTGGATTGTAAATTGATTTGAACGGTTCTGGGTGTGAGTGGTATCGAATTCATTTTGTGATTGTTTTGGTAAATTAGAGGTGGAAGGGGGCGTGTTTTGGAAGGGAATAAGGTACGGATGGGGTAAGTAAGCAGTGGATCCTTGGCGTTATTGGAATTGCCCCCTTTTTTTTTGTTTTCCTTGAATGGGGGTAGTGGGTGTGTGGTGGGTTTACCAATGGAGATTGGTCTGTTAGAGGGGGATGCATGTGGATGTTTTTGTTGAGGTGAGGTGAGGTTGCGGGTATTGATCCTGGGGAAGAGTGGGAAGTGGTGGGTTGGACTTGGCGTGGAGTCGGATATGAACCAGGTTTTTTCTTGGTGCATGGTTGGAAAATTACTTCGGGTTATGCTTGGGTCAGGTAAGAATGGGTCGTGTGGATTGTGGGGAGGGAACAGGTGTTTGGTGTAGACTTTGCTAGTGGGGATGGTTGTTTTGGGTTAGGGTAGTAAGAAGTTTCAGGGCGGAGACTTGAGTTGCTTATGCCTTTTATGTCCTTGGCTATACTAGATTTCCATATTGACATATCGCTGTGTATTTCTCTCAATTCGTTTTACCTGCATATACGACATGTCGTCGAGTACACTACGTCAGATTCACAATAGTCCATACAACTGTGTTGTTGCATTTCAACAACTGCTCCATAACTAACTGTTACTATAAGCAACGCCATGAAGATCTCCAGATAAAACAACGCTCCGTAAGCCTCCTCCACAGCCACCATCGTTCCAGCCTTCACTCTACAAACCCGCTTTGTATCACTGAATCACACCCTGACAAACACATGCCCCTCACCTATCTGTTCTCATGTCCGCCTCCATAATCCTATTCCAGCCCTGAACTTCTACATGCTCCAACAACTTATACAGCGCCTCGCCCCTTGAAAACCCCACCACAATGTCTGTCAGAAGGTTGATATTCCCGTACATATTGCCCCCGGCGCAATTCGTGACCACGGCTTTGTAAAGTACTTGCCCGCTGCTTAGTATCTGGCGTCCAAGTTGCACGGTGGCGCCGGTTGAGGGCGGCCAATTGGATTGGACAAGTAAGTTGATAAATTGCAAGGTGTTGAGGTCCAGAGCGGAGACGAGTGCAAGGGGTCGGTCGCCCATGACTGGAACGGGTCGGTTGGACATTTTGAGTGATTGGATGGAGACGAGAGGGTTGCTTGAAGAGGGGATTGAGCGGTGGTTCAAAGTGATGGGAAGCTATTCTATATAGTGCTTGGTGGAGCGACTAATCATCAGAACGACTTCATGTGCTGTGCATGTGACCATATAGAGTATGATTGTTGGCTTGACAAGCGAGGTAAGTGAGCAGGTGATTGTATTCGATTGTCACAAACCTGTTGGGGTGGTAGGCGATGTAATAGTCTTGGAAAGTCACGTTGTGGACAACCTCATCGACACGCATCCCGAGATACGTAAATAGATATGACACGATTGGAGTAAATTTTCTAATTATAGCTATGGAACGTAAATCATGGGGTAACTCAGATCCATTCTCACAACTTAGCTTTCTGGTCCAACAACTGTATACCAACAGCCGCTTCCAACTCCATCACCGCCTCCTTTGTCTTGCCCAGATTGACCTTGATAGTCCTCAGTCCCGTCTTCTTCGCAAACTTCAGATTGATTCCAATATCATCCAAGAAGAGCGTATCACCCGCCGTTACTTCTCCCATGCCCTTTTTCTTTGCAATCTTATCCATCTCCCTTATCGCCAGCTTGTATGCCTCGGGATCGGGTTTTCGTACACCAACGGCAGCCGAGCCGAGGAAGACGTCGAAAAATGAGGTGATGTCTACGGAATCATTTGCGTAAGGATTCGGCGGCGGCGCATGTACGATTTCCTTTGTGAAGAGGGTGCCTTCATCGTCCAGGATGCCAGTGGGAAACGTGACGTTATTACTGAAAGCGCCAAGTACAAATTTCCCGCTCTCGCCCAGCTTGCGCAGCGCAGGGTACATGTATGGATCTGGTGTGCGACTGATCTTCATCATGCGCCAGAACAGCCTCTTGGCATCAATGTTGGGCACTGCCGGTGTTCCTCCAGCAACAGCCTGACCGCCCCCTACGCTTTGTTTTTTTGCCAGTTTTTGCAGATATTCGGACCATACTTCGGGGCGCGAAAGTTGCTGCTTAAACGATGCGAACCAGGCGTCATTGAGTTCGACTTCGCCCCGTTCAATCAGCTGCCATGCGCCTGTGTCGTGGGGTCCTTTTTGGATCGCATAGTTGATATAGCCGACCGGGATCTTGTTCTCGATTTCATAGTCGAGGATTGCTTGGAAGGGGCTGACAACCTATGTCAAGTAGAGAAGTTAGCATGTACGTTTGTTGTTAATGAGAATGATTGTTAGCTACGTACGACTACACCGCCAATATCGAAAAGGATAGCCTTTGGGGTTTTGGGAGGAGCCGACATGTTTGTGAAGGAAGTAACGAAATGTCAAACCTAGTTATGACGACTTCATGGCGGTCTGAAATGCGCCATGGCTATTGTTAGAGGTTGTGGAGATCGAGGTACCTCGGCAACGGATAAGCTTCCCTGAATCGCGTTAAGCCTATTGCCGCTAGTGCCGATTGTGGAGTGCAGCTGCAAGTTAACACTCCGGAGCCGGCTCCACAGACCATATACATATTAATAACAGCATATGTACGTGGAGCTATGACGTGATATGCTCCAGTACCTGGGAGGACTCAATACGGCTGCATGGTTCACGGTGCCGTAGGCCTCAGATCACTATGGGTAACTGTGATAACACTGGAATGAAGAGGATGAGACAAGAGTACTGTTTCTTGTCTGAATATCAAAGTGAGCTTTGATCAATTGGAAAGCGAAAAAACAAAATTCCAAGACCCGTCTGACACATGATCTGCAAGACATATTCGTGAAGACAGCCCTCTCCATCCAAAACACAAACCCCATCAGCTCAACTTATTTCCTCAATAGCCGCAACAACGTCACTGTTCCCTTGCACAGATCTTGATGTTACCCAACAATTTCCCAACTGATTTGCTTAAAGTTCTACGGAGGCTTTTGGAAGCACGTATATCTGGCTCATTCCGGAGACATTGCTTATGCCGCTCATACATGTCGACGACCCGTGCAGCGCCCCTATCGTGATAACGAAGCAACTCTGTTTCGATGAATAGGGAGATGTATCCTCCAGTAGGCTGCATATTCAAGACGTCAAATTTGGCAATGTTGCACAAGACAGCATCGATCCAGTCAAGTGACTCAAAGGCCCAGATGCTTTGCACGTCAACCTCATTGACTGGCTCATTCTGCAAGCGATACTTAATGTTTTCACAAAGTGCTTTGGCTTCTGGAGTGTCGATACGCGTTAAGCTGTGGTAGACCTCGACATCGTCACTGATGGTTCTATTTACCGAGATTGTGTCGGTCTCAGATGTGCGATTCCCCATATCTGGGATCTTAACCAGATTCCTTAAATGGAATTTCATTTCTATGGAGGATTGATCCTTGTGGGGCCCAGTTAAGCAGAGAGGTTCAGAGTTCAGAGTTGCGTCTCTTGGAGTAGGGGAAGGAAGGATGCCTGCTGGGAGAAAGACTTTTATACAAATTGAAGAGGCTCAACATTGTGAAGAAAAGCGCACAATGTCAGTCCAGACATGGCATGTCTGATAATTACACCAATGAAAGTGTTTTATTTGTCCGCGGAATATGGTAAGTATGTATTCTCTAAAACAACTTGACAGATACTCGGTACGGTCCTTGACCCATTGTAAATGTCTTTCACTTTTGCTGTGGCATTCAATCTTTACATACAGATTTGGGGCATATGGAATCGATAATATGTGATCTCATAAGGTGCCCAAGACCGCGAGATTTAGTCTTTTGAAGTCCATTCACAGCTAGAACTCTAGGCCCAGTCAGGATCCCCAAGTCAGCTCGTAGGCAAAAACCGTACGGCGAAGGAGTTCATCCTGCTAGAGTCAGTATTGTCTCGGAATTTATCAATTGACCGGACTTACCCCTGGATCTTCCTCGAACATGACCTTGTCCATAACCTTCTCAAACATCTTCTTTACGATGAATCCCGCATTTCTGGCTAGATCAAAGAACGCCATGTCTTTTTCGTATAACCAAGGTCGGTAAGGAGAGAAGAAGACAAAGGCTCGAGAGGTGGGCGACTTTTTCAGTGTCAACTCTACCGTCTTGATAAGCTTTTCATGTTCCGAGTGGTTGAAAAGAAGGTCAGCCAAGATCAAAACATCAAAACCTGAATCGTTATCAAGATGCTTGGTCAGATTTTCGATGGGTGCACCCCAAAGGTAGCCCTGCGCACTTGTCAGTGAAGTCTGTCAAATCTACGAGCGGCTACGAACCTCGGCCACAATCCTTGGAGGCTTAGGGAGTAGCTCGCAGTTTTCAATGTTGTATCGCAAGTTATCGATCAGGTCGGCATCAGGGTAGTCAGTGACCACCGTCTGTGCAGCACCTTTGAGCGCACAAACGAGACTGGGAAGTCCCGCTCCGGCGCCTAGCTCCAACACAGTCTTGTCTTTCACAAGTTCATCTGCATTTTCTTCCAGATATGTTGAGATTGTCCGCCCTGCATTCCATAGGAAGTGACCCTGATTACTTCAGTGAGCATACGTTGAAAGAGTGGGGCAGCCAGAAAATCTATAGTGTGGACTGGCAGGCTGAGGAAAAATCCAGGAGAGCTGTTGTTTGGAAACCGAGCATGAACAAAAGTTCCATGCTGTGTTTGGAACTATTGCTGCATGAATGGGGTCTTACCCACAATGGATTGTGTCCCACGAGCCGGACAGTAAGGTCGTTGCCGGAAAGCAATTTGTGAGAAGCAAAAGTTGCCTGTTTTTCTGGTTGGTAGTAATCAGCGGGCTCCTGGAACAGGTCCAGCCCTTCATCTTCAGCATCTGATGTCATATTGAAAAGAACGACGTTACGAAGTGAATGTCTTGGCTCGTGATTGAAATTCGGGTAATCCAGAGCGATGAGCCACATGAAAAGTCACGTGCCCTACTAGCCACACTAGCCACACTAGCCATCCGAGCCACCATCTTGTCTACTTGACTGGGCAACTTTCCAGAACACCATCGTCTGAACTAGTAGACGGCTTGTCGTCATGGGGCCAGGGCGGTTTCAAGCACATCGTATAATCTTTTCACCCCTAGCGAATCTCGCCTGTTGTTGCATCCAGTGTCACTCGGATTTTGGGTAAGTTTAGGGCGGCTCGAGTAGCGTGGAGGTGTTGGCGCCACGATGGGTGCGCACGCTGCCGCCCAACTCGAGGGTAGCACCTACGCACATGACCATGGTGGTATCACGGTGCTCAAGTGCAAAGACAGACCAAAAATGCCCCACGGCACAGCGACTCCATATCCCCACGTCTCAATGTGATACCCGGTAGCCGCGAAATGGTTTCCGTGGTCCCACAAACCTTCACCAGCAAAGCGATCCTCTTGGTGCCACCTGGTCATTCATCGCCACTTGCACACGCGCCGTTGCAACCGGCTCTCTTCCTCGTTGTAGTCCACCAAACGGCTTGTTGGCCGGCGTTTCTTCTCTCACATGTACGTACCTTCCCTATCTACCAGATGTGAAGCAACTAAGGCCTCTTAGTAAGAAACTTGCTCACGCTAAGACACTAAACCCAATCCATCTTCTGACGACCCTCCCATCCACACACTTCACCACAACCCTTTGAGCGCCAACCAAAGATCTCCCGCGCCTTGACGCTGTGGCTCCAGGACCGTCATCGATGCACCACGCGAGAAACTGACTGCTGTATCTGTTCTATGGCCTGACGGTCAGGTGCTATACGCCACAACCCACACTGTATCTGAACAGGCCAGCCATTCCCGGACAACTTATGCTGGGTCAGTTACTTGTTAACGTGGGTTCTTATTGCTCTACTTCCGTTGCTTTTCCTCGGTACATCTGGCCCCATTGCATTGCTCCGCTCAACCCCGGCGTAGGCCGTGCGTACCGACCCGGCTTTCAACCGCTTCCTGCTCACAATCGCTACTGCTGCATGAAGCACCACCACACTCGCGTTTAGTGGCCGCTATCCGTCGGTAATTTCCAGGATTATTGACCCTCCAGCCATCGGGAACTGGACCCTTAACAGATCACACATGCCAGGTCAGATCTGGCATCCAATCTACTTCCTCACATCCGGACCGTCAAGCTGACCACAGTCGAGCCCGTTGGCTATCGCCCCCGTCGACAAGGGTCCCTTACGCAGGGTTCTTGGTTACATCCCGCGCCACACGCCACTGTACCCCTCTGTAACCCGCTCGCACGTGTGCGTGCGTGGTGGACGTTCGCTCTTCCAACTCACCAGCAACTTTGTTCTTTGATACCGGATCCACGGTTCTACTGGCCGTCACTTGCTGCAGACTGAGCAAATTTCCTCTGGAATCATTACAACCCCCGCACCATGTGGGCCGAAGTCAACGGAGAGCGTAAGAAGGTGGCCTGGTAAGTTTTCATATCTCTGGGAGCTTGTTATCGCTTTTTCCTCCTGAAAACTCTGACTGCATGATCTCTTGCATGCTTGCAGCCTGCGCCGAGGATTCTCTGAATATACAATATCCCACCTTCCAGGCACGCGGCGTACCCTTTGACCGCACTCCTTCACCGTGAAGAGATACTAACCTAATGCAGTGGCCCGTGCATCCGCGGTCATCGCTCATCGAAATGCGATCACAGAGACCGAGTACTGGTTGAGGTTCGGAAGCCTGGTCGACCTTTGAGTAGCTGCCCGCATCCGACTGGTTCATGTAGCTGCGAGCGTGTTGTTATCAACTACACGATCCCCAAAACCTCACAATGCGCCTGTCCGTCCGAACGAGATGCGCCCACGGCTACCATCGTTGGAAATAGTCGAATCTCAAAGGGTAGACGAAAATCTACGGCCGTCACCCCCTTTTACCTAGACAAGGCTATCCGAGCCGGTCTAGACACCGAAACCGACACCTCCTCGAACACACAAACCCCTTCCGAGACAAGCGGTAGCAACGCCCCATCACTACCATCAAGTGCAAGCTCAACTCCACGCCTACTGCCTGCTCAAAGTGACTCCGTCTCGAGCTGTTGTAAGCCAAAGCTGGCGTTGGCGCCAGTTCAGACAGGAGGATGTTGTGGCAATAAATCCAATCCAGCTCCAGAACCACCAGTACAGAAGAAGTCTTGTTGTTCTGGGCCATCCAAGCAAACACCTACAAGTTGCCAGCCGAATAGTTACCAACATACCGGGCAATCGTTCCAGTTCCCACCTCAACCTCCAGGAATATTACCGCCGCAGTATCAGATGTTCTCTCCTCAGGCAATGTCGCCGACTACACCAAACCCTTTTGGCCTCGGCACCCCGATCTATAACCATGCGGCGGCGGCTTATCATCAGAACAGCCAGGTGCCAATGAGTCCAGGAGTGAACACGCCCATGTCACCGCATATGAACACTTCTTCGGTTGGCCAGCATGGTCCTGAACACAATTGCCACTGCGGTGAGTCATGTAGCTGCTTCGGATGCGCCGCCCATCCGAACAATGCCACCATGATGGAGTATGTCAGGGTTATGGCTCACTTTCAATACACTGGCGGGTTTGGGGGAATGGTCCCACCTCTTTATGATATGCCAACATACCCTCATCAACCAGGTTACGGAGCTGAAGCTGGTCACAGAATGAGTTACGACGCAATGTCACAAGGCATGACAACGCCTACCCCAACACAAATGAGCTTCCAGGCCGGTCTCAACTTGCCGGCAAAACACAGCCAATCCATGCCGATACCCGGAAACTGGCAACAACCACTTAACACAGTATCCGAACTTTCACAGGCCCCTTTTTTGAGAAACGTCAACTACGGTGCTTCTACTGCCATCGCTGAAAATCAAATACCTTTGAAGACCGAGGAAGGGGCATGTTCACCTGCTGCTGATAGCCCTAGCGACAGCAAAGATGAAGATACCCCCACTCTTTCGCCGTCATCATACTTCTGGAATGAGATGACCTTGCCAGGCTGCTCAGACGCCTCTGGAACTTGCCAATGTGGGGACGGATGCGCATGTGTAGGCTGTCTAACACATGGCGGCCATACTGGAGAGCAGCTTGAGGACATCTCGACCGCGGAACAAAACGCTTTTCCCAATTTTACCCCAGATCTCGGCCTCAACATGAACGATCCAACAGATTTCATGAACTTCCCAGTAGGCCCTAGTTCAACCATGTAAATGGCGGTACGCGCGGTTTTATCGTTGGTATCGACACAAGTTAGTTTACGTAACTGGTTGCTCTGGAATATCAGACTCTGCTATCCATAACATTTGAAACGCAGACGTCACCTTCTCTGCCTACATGGAATCCAAGAACATCCAGACTGTACGACAAAACATGGCATCGGAACTCGGCCTGACAATCCCTACTACGGCCATCTCTCGGCTCCTTCATACTTACAATGCTTTGTTTACTTCCTGTATATGTTTGTATGTCACACTATTATGGAGTGGCTGCGGGTTGATTTGTATACATACAGAACAGAGCGTTGGACGCAAATATTGTTCTGCAGGTCGGAGGAACTTGTCTTTGGAGTTGCATTGTTTGCTTTTTTATCTTCATAACGATACGATACCCTGCGCGTTGGGCGCGAGACGTCGGAGGCCGACATGTTGCCATGTTTATTTATTTTTTCCAAAATACATGATTTTTATCTTCAATTCAAAATCCAGACGTGTTCATCTATCTTTCTTCCCTGTGGAAAGTGACTTCATGTGCAACCCTTTTCATGCAAGTGGAAAGGTAGGAGATGGCTAGCTGATACCATTCGCTACAGAAAAGGCATATCACCAAACCCTACCTTACTAACCTAGCGATCGAAAGCCATCTATTTTTCTCGAATCCGAAATGATCCATTGCCAAATAACTCGTCATCCACTCTCATGGCTAGCCCGAATAACGCCCTTGCAGAAGAAAATATATTTTGTACATGAACCTGATGAAAGAGAGCATGTCTGGGAACCTACCTCAAAAGAGTTCCAAGTCCTCCAAAAGATCCTGTCAAAATAGTTCGTCACAGTCCCTTGTAACTTTCGACATGGTGGAAAGTATGGACCAGAAAGACATGAGCCAGATCAGTGACTGATGTAACAGTAGTAGAAAGAGGGAAAAGATGTTACAAGAAGATATGACACTCTAGCGAGCGTGTCAAGGACAAGAAAGTGGTGGCGAGAAGGCTGGGTTGGTGCACAAGGCGACGTTGGATGTCGTTATCCTTCCGAAAGTACCACGGTAAGGTCTCCGTGCGTGATAGCAGCCTAGGATAGAGAGTTAGTTCCATGCGGAGTACAATCAAGGTATGACCTACAGTGCAGCCACGATCTGGATCTTCCCAACACTGGTCGCCCTCACACCATTGGTTGGTGGCGCTCTTGTACCTGCATGACGAGACGACGCCATCTCCGACGAACGTGATATCGTACCCGAGCCGTTCCTGCTTGCACAGCTCATTTTGCTTCAAGCTAGAGAAACCCTGCTGAACAGGTCCGTCGTCAAATGAAGTGCCGAAGACTGCTGGCGCCCAGTTGCCTTTACCTCCCATCTCCGCACCCCAAGTGCAGGCTTCGTCCTCAGGTACGCCTTGCTTGTTAACGTAGTACTGGGCCGAGGTCCTCTTACCCTGCCAGAAGAAGTACGTCTGCTGGTCGGGGTTGGCAAGAAAACCGGTCTGACCTGGTCCAACAGTAACGGGAAAGGTCATGGATTCAGTACCTGTTCGTGTCAGAATCAATCATCCCCCGTAGCAAGAATACTGACCTGGATAGTCGGTGCGACAGAACGATACAGTCTGCGATAGATTGTTCTGCACCTTTACACCCATCTTCTTGGATCCTGGGATGCATAGCGTATCGGCAATCTTACCATCAGCCATTTCCAGGTAGCCATCTTTGTTGCAGTATAGGCCACCCACAGTCTGACCATGCCTTCCTTGAGTGGATGGAAAGGAAGCCTTGAGGTACGGGTTTGGGCATCCATACGAACAGTACCTCCCTGGTTTGCAGCAAGTACCGTCCGAGCATGAGCCCTTGACAACGGTCATAATGTCATCGAAACCATCGGATCCCACATATTGCGGGTCCTGTATGCCGGACCATCCACCTAAGCCTTCATGATCGATGGGTAATGCGCCATACCCGTGGGGAAACTCGGTGCAAGCGATCTCACCGTTCGGGAACACCTTGTCGCATTCAGCACAATGGCCATCTTTGTCGACCAAGTCAACCCAAGGGTTTGATGGAGTATCTGGCTGCTGTACGACTGGTGTATCTGGAGGAGTGACGCCGTTCGGTGGTGCCTCAGTTGCAGGCTCTTCCGGCTTAGCCTGGGGATTGTCGATGGGCTCTTCGGGATGGTCGTCAACAGGCTCTTCGGAGTGATCTTCGGCTGGCTCAACTTCTACAACTTCTTCGATTGCCGTACCAGGACCGATATTCGAAGCTTGCCCTTCATAGTTAGAGGTTGGCGGCGAAGTGGGCAATGCGACATGTGGATCGGTTGTTGATGACAAGACGTTGCCTGGTCCCCACATCAAAGTGCCATTGGCGATACCTTTACGAACCTCATCTTCAGAAATGGCATGGTCATCGAGCCAATACACAATCTGCGTCTCAGTAGCGGCCGGAGCATAGACAACGTCGCGTTTGACCGCGTTTTGAGAATAGGCCCGTTGGTGCAAGTGATGCGGTTTAGCCGACGTGACTGCAGCGAGCGCGGTAGCAGTAACGACGTACTGAATCTTCATCTTTCAGTCTCGTTTTGGTGCAACGGCTTTGCGACAAATGGCTGATCAGTCCAGCAATTGGAGGTTAGTTTTGCAATGAAGTTGGGCAGTGTGGTATAACGAACCTGTTCTGTCCCTCGAAAGAAGCACTTTATGTCGGTACTTAAATCTCGCGGTATTTAAAGCAATGTTTGCTCGCTTTAGTCTTGCTTGGGTCCGCGTGTGAAGCGTCGAAGTATGCTGGTAGTGCTTAATGAGTGGAATGGAGATGGAGCTCCAGGTGTAGGCACAAAATAATGGCTATGACGGAGTGAAGGACTGGATTGAGTGTGAATGATGATTCGTGAGCAGGATTTGTAGGGCGTCTCGTATACGGAGGTAGAGGACAAACGCAGTTTGTTTGTATGCCTGTGCCAAGACACGCCTTGGCTAGTGGACTACTCTGTTTGCACAGGAGGCAGTAACGAAGCAAGCGGCCCAAAATAGACGGCTATTACCCCTCTCGGTCAATTGGCAGTTGCCTGTTTGAAAATTGGAAAAGAGCGGTGGGCTTAAGGGGCCCTTAGTCAACTCTCAAACGGGTGGAAGAGGGAGTGACTGAGATTTTAGAAACAAGCGGGATGGAATGAAGGGCGAGCAAAGGAAAATGACTCTTGTCTGTATAAGTTTCTTCATAGGTCTATTCAGGCGTATAGCTTCAATTTATCTAGTGCATTTTGAGTCTGTCAGACTGTGCGACTGTCGAGTATACAGTTCCTAGCTGTAAAACCATGGTAGCATGGATTCAGGACTAAGCATCAGCCTGTCGTGTAGTGAATTGTAGGAAACTCACCAACTCAAATTTTCCCATAGGATAAAATTTAGTTTCCGTGTGTGTTAGCTCTTACGTGGATACTCTGTGCAACACCGCCCCTGAGCTAGCTCACATCCAACCACATGCGCATATATTCCACGAGCGTGGATTGTCGCACCAGCAGCCGTCATAGTCAGACTATTCCGCTTGTTCTTCGACTTTACATCAGCAAAAGTTCTTCTCAAAATGGTATTTGCAATCTTCATCTTGCATAGCGGGTGTGAATGTAGGCAGCCTGACGCTATTCTACTACCACCATGTGCATGCATCTTGTTGGTATGAGAATAGTAAAGGAGGTGATCAGACAGGATATTCAGTACCAACTGTGAGCGATCAAACGTAAGGGTCTTTTCCCGCCCACAAATGTGTTACAAAGAACGTGGTATTGCGCGACTCAGTGCATGTGCGCCCAGTTCGATCATGCCTTTTCCAGCCAGCATGCCAACCAGTAAATTGAGCAGACCAACCCAAGCTGACTCACGATGAAACTGTATACTGAATCAAAACTACGTGGCGAAAGGTCTACCAGGTACTCCTTGAAGCCAATGTGCCGCAAACCTCGTACTTTCATGTAGCCCTGTTGTCATGTTCTGCAAAGCCTTGGCATATACCGTGTTAGGTGGTTGGAAGTGATAAGATGCCACGTTATCGGATACAGCATAACACAAGCAAATGTGATGACGCTCATGACAAGGAAATGCAGAAAGGTGAATGGTTGAACCAGGCGTGGAATTGTAGTTGATTATGCAGACATTTCTACGATGGACATTGAAGTAACAGGAGGTATTTGCGACCATGCCTGTTCTCACGCAGGCTTGGTGTAGCATAGGCAACTTCTGTTCCGAAGTGGCTCCTCTGCGACCCATGTACTAGGAACAATAGCAGTGTCTGATAAGCTCCAGTCCTCGAATAATAGTTTTTAAAACTATGTACAGAATATCAAGCCATGTTGGCGACAAAGAGCGCCCTTTTGTTTGCCATCTTGACCCTAATGATACAATGAGCCAGCTGCCCTATCACAAAGTGCCCATCTCTTGGACTGATACAAGGCGAGTGGCCTAAACTAGATGAATATAATTTGCGGGAACACTGCGTACGACGCCATCTTTTTCTACATCTGCCCACCCGTCGCCAGCGTCCATATTAATGAGCACGAAGCGGTCCCCTTCTGCCATAGAATGCTCTACGTCGGTTTGCGCAGTGTAATCATATAGTGCTTCGACGTATTTGAGCTTCTTTGCGCCACGTTTTGGCGCTACAGCTGGGCCCTTCTTCTTAACGGGAGCGGCCGAGTTCAAATTTGATGTCGACGCAGAAGATGCAGAGTATGTCGAGTCTGGGCGCGCTGATGAGAATGTAGAGGCTGTAGTGGGCGGAGTTGCTGCTATTATCTCCACATACGCTGCAGGAACGAGGCCTTCTTTGAAGCCAGCGCGAACCTTGATCCATCCAGATCCGTCTAGTAATAATATATCAGTAACTTGAATTTGGGTGAGAACCACAATATACATACCATCAGGCTCTAATATAGTGACATCAGTACCTTCAGACACGGTCACCTCGCCATCGCCGTTTTCTTGGTAAGCATACAGCATTTTGCCCTTTGGCTCAGCAGATTTTGATGTGGGAGTCGGGATATCGTCGTCAGCCTTGATGTATTGAGCAGGTGGGGGTGCGACTATCCGGTTCCTCCTAGGACCCGGTGCTGGCGCTGGTGCTTTCTTTTCTGGAGGCGGTGGGGTTTCTTCGACGGTTGGCGACATGGCTCCTCCGGCTATCGATCGCTGTGCGGTTGCTGAGTAGCCAGAGCTCAGCGTGTTCATCGAGTTCACTGTATCGCTCCTTCCTAATCGCGGCATCTCTGCACCCGAGCTCGTTGCGGTACCGTTCGTTGCAGTTACAGTGTGCGCAGCCTTCTGTCGTTCATCCTTCAGTTTCTTCTTCGCTTCTTTGGTCTGTTCTCCAGGGCAATCTGCAGGGACCTTCATCTCGCACTTGCTATGGCATGTGTAACCACAGTCTTTACAATCGAAGCCTTTTGCAGATAGACCCCATATCCGATCTCCGCAGAGGTCGCAATTTGTAGGTATCTTGAATGTTTGAGATTTGAAGTTGTGGTTTCTTGCACCAATGCTAAGATCACCCACAACGGAGGTAATTGTAGAAACTTCGACTTCGGCGCTGACTTTCTGGCGCTCAACTTCATGCATCGCTTCCTGTATCGCAAAGATGGCGCGAACAATTTCCACTTCGTCTCTCTTATCCTTTCCTTCTCTTACTTTTTGTCGTACCGCTTTAGCATTCTCTACCTCCTTGCGCTTTTTCTCGAGCTCCCGCTTATGCTCTCCCAATGAAGACTTCGACTTTGTAAGTACGTTGCGCAAGAATACGGTCGCGGACTCGTCGACGGCGATATTGGCATCGTCCAACCACACAGGACTGGGCTCGAATTGGAAGTCGCCTGGCTCTTGCCATGGACCGGCATTGTGTCGCACAAACATCATAGAGTCGAGTAAGGGGTTGTTGCGCGGAATCTCGCCAGCCAGATGCTTCATATACTCCGTACTTCGAGTAAGTGTTTGAGTCTCGATCTCTGCGGCAAGTGACCATATAGTATTTAACTTGTGGACTCGTGTTTCGGAAAGATCTTGCAGGCTCTGTGATGGTCAGCAGTGCCCCGACTTGTCCGTGAGGGTACCTACGTCTAGTAGCTCAGGGACATACTCATGGTAGTACATCGCCTTTTGCTTGTTGGTCACATTGATGCTAATCAGATAAGTGTTCTGTGAGAGGTCAGCAATCGAACACCAGAACTTGGAACGCGTCACCTACCTTGACGTTGCGCATTTCGACTTGCTGTTGCTCAAATGCATTACGAGCCTTTGCTTTGCCATGGTCGAACGCAGTGTCGACTTTCTTGCGCCGACTCTCGACCTCCTGGCAGACGCTGTCATATTTGCCCTTTTGTTTGCGCAACTCTGCGTATTGGTTATCCCGTTCCTTTTCCAACTTGGCTGCGTAGTCTCCGTGAAGTTTGCGCAATTCTTCGGTCCTCGTTCCAAGGACCTTGAGGGGGTCAGCCAGTTGTGTAATGAGGGCGCCGGCGAATTGTTCATGTTCGGTTGCGCGAGATTCGAGAGTGCTCAGCTGGACTCCCCATGTGGTCATGGAAGCGCTGGAAGCTGTCGTTAGTTGACCTCATGCCATGGCAGCGGAAGCCGTACCTTTCCAGAGAGCCGGGAGTGACCGTGGGGTTGTCGCCAACACTCAAGCTGCTCTGCTTCTTTGCCTTCTTTTCGTAGTACTTTTTGGCTAATGCGCTTAGCTTGGCCGAATACTCCTTCTCTATGGCGCTTCGTTCTCGGTAGAATTGCTGAATGTCATCTAGCCAGGAGATGCCGCCGGAGACCTAGAGCCTCTCACGTTAGCGACAGGAGCGCAAACCTCACAGCACGCACAGTTCATGAGCGCGCAGGGCGGACATAATGGGGTGCAGGTAACATACCCAAGCGTTTACATTCTTGAAGCCATCCTGGAGTTCTCAGTTAGCACACCTTCGGTGGTGTGGCACAGTCGCGTTCGCATACCTTGAGTTCAGCGCCGAACTGGGGCGCAATATCAACATCCATGATTTGTGGAGAGCTACGGGTCGAACGCTGCAAGGGCGGAGATGGGCACCCCAGACATAGAGGGTGAAGAACTTCCGGGGTAAAGACAGCGAGGGTTACGTGGAGTGTATGTATGTATGTACAAGGAGCCTTGGGAATGGGATGCCCAAGAGTGGGGCAGGAGGAGGCAGGAGGAGGCGGTGCTCGCGCCGGGCAGGGAAGGCCGGGATCTGATCCGATGACGTTACTGCAGCGGTACGGTCTTGTATTTGTTGTATATCACTATTCTCTACTGTGAGCAGCGCTTAGTGTGAGCCACACAAGTATGCATGCGCATAAAAAGGGGGACGCTTTGCTCGGTCGCGACAAGATGCAGTATGCTCACAGGAGACGTACATATGTACTTACGTACGCCGGGCCCTGTCCATGCAACGCGGGCGCGGGCGCTAAATCCGGCTAGCGCCACAGCCCCGCCAAAGGCTGCTCTCTGGAGCTCTCACAATTTCCAACGCGGTGCCTTGTACATACTCCAGCAACAACAGCATATTCTTCCAGTCGCGCGCGTCCACCGACGCGACTATATATCTGTTGAACAAATTGCCTCCAAAACATAAAGAACACCACCCATACAACAACACCGCCGAGACCACCAGGCCGCGAGATACTCAACTTCACCGCCCGCAACGCGAACTACAGTAGCCGCCAGTCATGTCATCAGCGGAGGAGACACCTATCAAGCAAGATGCTGCTGCCGCAGAGACACCATCAGAATCAATCGAGAAATCCCAGGTCGACGGTAGCGGCCCAGAGGGCAATGGTTCTGAACTGACCGACACCAAGTTCAATGTCGAGGTCAAGCTTGCAGACTTGCAGGCCGACCCGAATAACCCTCTGTTCTCGGTCAAGTCATTCGAGGACCTGCAACTGTAAGCTGGACGCTCTCGCCGCCTGGACAAACTAACAAATGCAGCTCCGAAGCACTCCTCAAGGGCATCCGCAACATGAATTTCCGCAAACCGTCCAAAGTTCAAGAAAAGGCCTTGCCTCTACTTCTGTTGAACCCACCAACCAACATGATTGCACAATCTCAATCCGGAACTGGCAAGACCGCTGCCTTTTCGCTCAACATCCTTTCCCGCATCGACCTCGCCAACCCCGAACCCCAGGCATTGGCGCTCGCGCCCAGTCGAGAGCTTGCTCGTCAGATCTTGGGCGTCATCACTCATATGGGGCAGTTCATGGACGGTCTCAAGACCATGGCTGCCATTCCTGACCCGTCGCGTAGAGGACAACAGTTCAATGCGCAGGTCCTGGTCGGCACACCGGGAACAGTCCAGGACATGCTCAGGCGGCGGTTGATCAACTCCAAGTATATCAAGATCCTCGTCTTGGATGAGGCGGACAACATGCTAGACCAACAGGGTCTGGGTGACCAATGTACCCGTGTCAAGGCACTGCTGCCCAAGGATATTCAGACTGTCCTCTTCTCCGCTACCTTCCCGCCCAATGTCATCGCATATGCAAAGCGTTTCGCGCCCAACGCAAACACGCTTACTCTAGCACACGAGGAGCTGACGATCGAAGGCATCAAGCAATTGTACATTGATATTGACAAGGATAATGACAAGTACGCCACTCTACTCAAATTCTACGGCCTGATGACGCAAGCTTCGTCCATCATTTTCGTGCGTACACGAAAGACTGCCGAGGAGCTGGAGCAGCGCATGGTAGCCGAGGGTCATAAGGTTGCGCAACTGAGCGGCGCTCTAGAGGGTCCCGAGCGTGACCGTATCATTGACCAGTTCCGTTCTGGAGAGGCCAAGGTTCTCATCACCACCAACGTGCTCGCGCGTGGTATCGATGTACAGTCCGTCACAATGGTTATCAACTATGTAAGTCATGACTTCATTAAATTTGGCCCAAGTAACGGCACTAACAAGATCTCAGGATGTCCCGACCATGGCAAACGGCATTGATGCAGACCCCGAGACCTACCTCCACCGCATTGGTCGCACCGGTCGTTTCGGACGTGTCGGTGTTGCTTTGACCTTTGTACACGACAAGGCAAGCTGGCAGCAACTGCACGCGATTGCCTCATACTTCAGGACCGACCTACACCCTATCGACA
Organism: Bipolaris bicolor; assembly: GCA_026262445.1. Taxonomy (NCBI): domain Eukaryota; kingdom Fungi; phylum Ascomycota; class Dothideomycetes; order Pleosporales; family Pleosporaceae; genus Bipolaris; species Bipolaris bicolor. Next base: position 497,044 of record JAODYD010000001.1, on the reverse strand, counting down.
CATCAGACTGGGACGCTGTCGAAGAGATGATTCAGACCGTTATCAAGTCCTCGCGAGCCGGAAAGACGACGGAAGAGATGACGGAAATGATCACCAAGGGATCATAAAATGTTTTGAGCATGAAAAATTTATGACGTCAGAGGACTGGATTGCAGGTGCTTGTGGGATATATGCGTTCGATCTACAGGACTGATGTGGATCTGTATCTGTAAGAGACGGCATTTTGCGGTGAATGCATATGTGAGGGTTCCAACGAAGATGGAAAAACGGAAAGGAATTACGTACGAGGGAAATGAATCAAAGATACCCAAACTTAAAGCAAGCAAGCGAGTTTACCGAGTCTTGTCTCCCTTTCCTTGATCGGCGTGGTCACGTCTCGAATGCACCGGGCGCCGTGACCAGAATGACGACCAGACTACTTCCTATCAGTGCGCCCGAAATGGCACTAACTAGAATAATGCTGCCTCTCGAGGCAGGAAACTTGCCCCGTATAACATAATGCTGCGCCTCAAAGTACCTGTGAAACCCAATCAATAGCATCACGATACTTATCCCTATGAATGTTGCGCCAAGCGGCTTGCCCAGCTGCCGCAGCTTAACCTGGTGCGACGACGGCGAGGAATGATCTGGCGAATCCGCCAGCGACGTATTCAACCGGAAGAGCTGCGTTATCGCTATACCAATGCTAGCAAAGGAGAGCGAAGTACGGAGCCAGGCAAGGAAGGTTCGTTCTATATTTCCCAATATTATCACATGTCAGCGCGTTTGAACGGTTTACATATGGAAAGGAGCAAAAAGAGAGGAAGCGCATTACCCAGTGCCAAATGATCCCTAGCTACACTCCCCTTGTTATCCAACTCTACGCTTCCGTATTTCTCCCAGAACCCGGACCACCATCCTTTTTCCCGCCGTGTGGTGGCCGTGGCTGCGGACTCTGCTGTTGTTGCTCTGGGGTCGGTGTGGACTCCATTTTCGGACTGTCGTGTGCCTCGTGTGCCGTTGGATACGTCGGTGCTGCCATCGCTTTTCTTGTGCTCTCGCGCAGGCTGCAAGTTCGATCCCCCTGTGCCTTCTTGCTCTGCGCCGGCTGCGGAGTCGCTGGTAGCGGACGGGCCGGAAGATCGGTGTGCGCTGTCGCGAGCGCGCATTTCGGGGGATAGCGTGTTGTAATCTTTGATCGAGCTGGGTTTGCTAGACGGGAGTATAGGCGATGTTTCTGTTGGTGGTATGGATTGCGATGACGTCCGTGTGTCTGCGCGTGACGAGTCTGGGATGCGTTTGCGTGGGCCTGAGATAGATGCCATTGTGGATCCGCAGGTAAAGCTGTGTATGCAATAGCGTATCCTTTTCTATTCTCTTAATCCCAAGGGCAAAAAAAGGTTCGATATTACAGATGGATACGCGGGAAAGTGTGCAAGCACTGGGATATGTTGCGGCTGGCGGGATGTTGACTTATTTGACGTGATAAGCAGCGGCATGTAGACATTCCTCGGGACTCGGGAAACGTCATTTAAGCACGGGAAGGCGACTTGGATGTTCCTGGCGCGCGTTGAAACAATCCCCGCGGGGGAGGAGATAAGGACTCGATATGGGCTGCATGATGGAGCTGGAGGTGCATATGTAGGCTACTTGTTGAATTGGTCACATCAAAAGAACATATCGCCATTGTCGTAGTGGTCAGCGAATCTGTGGAGCTCATCCTGCGGGTCGCGATGGCTAGCCTATCGGGGGTGCACATTCTCCGCAACGAACCAACCAGCCAGTTTCTTAGATGCCAACGGCTGGGCAGCTTCCACGTACCATACATGACCGTTTCGTTTGCTACAAAAATCAAGTGTCTGATTGAGTGAAAAAAAAAGCTGTCATGTTGGTATTTCAAGTCTAAAAATTGCTAACTGGTATATTTCTTGCTCAGCAAGCCACCATATCTCCAAAACATTGTTGCCACAAATGCGCGGCGGTAGGACTCATGATTGTAGTAATGTCTTCAAACCGCCCTTTCCAACGCCGCCCAATGACCACCTAAACGGAACAGCCCGCAAGAACTTCAAAATTTCGCCGTTGAACTTGTTACTCGTTGTAGTGGAACACCTAAAGTTGCTGTTAGCATCGAGATTATCGTGAAGTATCGAGAAAGGGCACGTACAAGGTAGTTGGGCAGTCCATAACTCTCCCAGTTTAATCGGGCAGCCATCTTGGCAAAGCCCTCCGTCTCAATGAGATGATAGAAGGAAAATGGCGGGAACATGGCACCGTCTCGGTGGACTTCGGCCTTGACTAGTAATGTAGCACCTCCTACACCGTCGAGCTTGACCTTTGCGTGAGGATCCGCCGACGGATCGTACATCTTGGCCATCAGGCTACGGTAGGTTGGCATCTCTGCATAACCTTCGAGCAGGATATCGTCCTTGCCCATCTTCTTGCTCAGTTCCTGTGCAGTACTGCTGTCGATCCAGTTGTTGAAATCGTATTCGCGAATGTCCATGGCCTTCTTTTCTTCGTTATAGTATCTCTGGAAACAGTTGGGTACAATGATTGGTACGTTGTAATCGGCCAAATCTTGAATCAATGTGGGTGGAGTCTCAACAATGTCGCCATCCATCCACAGAACCCAAGAGGTCGTGGGACCCAACGTTGTGAACAAGAGCGAGTTTCGTGCCTTTGCCATGGCTGCTCTCCGCGCCTTTTGGTTCTCCATCTTGTGACGCTCGGCCTCGTCTTGCGATTGTAGGGGGGACTCGGTGTCCTGGCGGAGGATGGTAACGGCAGCGAATCGCTTCGATTTGGTACCCGATTGGGTTTTTGCTACCTGTGCCTGCAATGCAGTGTATGCAGCATTGCCCTCCTTTGTCTTTGGGATGATAAATCCAAGGGAGATAAGGTGGTGGGGATAGGTGAGTTTAAGAAGGTTGTCCCAGTACCCCTGGTAGAACCGGGCCAATGGAGTGAGGATGAGAACTGCTTCTTCGTTCTCAGCAGGGGTGCGGGAATTGGTCACATTGTTCATGTAGTAATGTACAACTGGCGGCGCGACCTGAGGGGAATTGGCTTTCGACTTGCGAAAAGGTAAGGATGGCGGAGACAGTGGGTTAGAGGCTACATCGCTGCTGCCCCTAGATATGGAGGGGACATCGCTGCCGGAGAAGAAGAAGATAAAGAACCCAATGCAAAGGATACCAGCGAGGATTATGGTGATGGGATTCTGGCGTCGGAGCGAGCGTGACATGGTGACTGGAGGAAACTAAGGAGTAAGGCGAACCGCGGCTGCCAGAGTGGAAAAGGGCCTACGGTTGGCGCATCAGAAGTTGGAGGCGGTAAGTGGTGGTCGTGGTGAGGGTAATTGGGCGCAAGGAGGTGCGCGAGACGTGGCCTGGCCGGCGCTCGGAGAAAGTTTTGGCGGCGTGCACAGCCACAAGGTGTGCACTGGAGGCCGGGCTGAGTGTAGAATTGAGGGGGGTTAAGGATGAGGGCACGGTGGGAGGAGGGTGCAAGAGTGGTCGTGGACAGATTAATTCCAGGAGGAATCTCCGCATTGTCGGGGCCATACCCGTCGCGAATGTCGCGGCTCTGCTTACGTACGCACCCTAGCGTCGAGGCGTCATGGATGCCCGCATATCCAACACCACTTTCGTCCCGCGCCGTCGTCAATTGACCCTCGACAAATGCCTCTGCTGGTTGCCCAAGGATGGCCAGTTTTGACGCGTGCTTCTGCTGTTCTGCGCAGTCGGCGCTCTCCACTGCGCTCATACACCGTACCTCCATCAACCACCAACCTCAATGAAGCAGCCAAACGAAGGACCATCCATGGCGGCATAATCATTCCGGACTCTGTCCACGCCCATGTGAGAAGCCCGCACCTCAATCGAACGCTGCGTGCTTACGACTTCGTAGCCCCATGATTTGTTCAATTCCATCAAGCCACTGCCAACTGTCATTGCCCACAAGAAGTCTTTCGCCGTCTTCTTTGTTACTCCCTCCTACGCACATTTCCTACTCGACCATGATGCTTTCCTTCGCAGCGCCCTTGTGCGAATCTACAACAAGGCAATTGAGGCGCCACATGTTGACATACGTGCGCTTTGTGCTGTCGTAGATAAGCTGCCGGTTCCACACCCGTGGAGTGGCAGTACCTTGGCGTCTCAGCTATCACGGCGCAAAGTGGACACGCCCGTTGCGGGAACAGGCTTTGAAGGGATAGCCTATATTTCTCTCCCATCCAGTTCTTCTATCGAACTCGATGAGTCCTCTCTGCCATCGGAGCAAGGTGCCATCGACTTCATCACCTCGAGTCATGTACTTAACGATGACATTTGTCTTGACACATTGCGACTACCCCTTGCCAATACTGTATTTCAAACAGGAATGCCGACAACCATGATTAGTTCAAGATGGGAGAAAAACGGCACAAGTGGCGAATTGACTAAGGTCACACAGACAAGTCCTTCTCACCATGTCATTCGATTAGCTGGTGATGGTCCCACTCTGGACACCAAATCTGCTCTTAGCATCCCATTACTTCCGCTTACTTTGCCTCGAATTGTAGAGGGATGTATGGGCAACATCATTCGCCGTGTTGTCGACACTGATGGCAGTAGTATCCAGGCATCCTCAGAGCTTGAGAACGTGGTTCCTAGGTTCTTCTTGTCTAGGGGTCAACAGGTGCAAGCCACAATTGCTTGGGCTTTGGTCATACCCAAAGATCTGAAAGACAAAATCACGGAAAAGACTGAAAAACTTTTATCTAGCGTTCCGGTTGAAGATGAAACAACTTCTACTGGTCCAGACCAAGCTTGGGAACGCCTGTGGCGCAGCGAACCACCTATCTGGAATACACTTGTATCCGAAGCCCTCTCAGAAGGAGCGCGTCTCCACCGTGTCCTAAGTGGAGGAGGCGGATGGGGAAAGAAAGCAGGTTTGCTGTCGTTGGATCCCATGCCAGTCAATGAATCTTCTGGTTCAGGCGCTCCAACCAGCATTGACAACCCAGGAAACTTTGAATCAACTCTTATACCAGTTGTGCAAGATGGTGACTCGATACAATTCTTTACCTTACCAAAGTCTGAACTTGCTCAAGAGGCTCGTGAGGCTGACAACTATGGGACGATCTCAACGCTGTCAAAGGTCAATAAGTCATGGGGATGGGAGCTAGGTACCATTCCTAGCACGATGGATTCTATTCCTGGAGAGTCCTGGCAGCATATGACGACTGAAAAGCATCGCTCTACTGTATTCCAAGGCACTTTCGGCGCCTTGACAGAAGGCGCCTTGACTATAATACGCAGCCGTGGGAAAGCCGTGGGCGAGACTAGCTCAGTCTATACAACCAAGCTTGACGTCCCCTTTTCGCGCCTTTGGACCACCAGCCTGAATAATTCACATGGCGACTCCACGGCACGTACAAACTTGGAACAGGACGGTAATGACAAGGACGTAGGTGAGCCTGCTTCGGGGTGATCTTGACTCGAGCACGCGTTCTGATTCTTAAGTAGCAAAATTCAACTTCAAATAAACTGAACTCTTTATCACCATGGGATTCTCTGAACTCTTATTCTCGTCACGCAGGAAATGTTCTGGTTGACTCACCTCCAAATCACCTGCGCAAAATTCAAATCCGACGTATCCTAAGTGTCAACCGACCAGTGTCTATGTGCAAATTCTCCAGCTCTGCAATAAACTCAGATACACAATCCGAGAACGCAACCGTGGATTTGGAGGTTTCAACTGGTGACATTAGGGCATCTCGTTCTGTACACCAAAGACCAGAACTGGAGGAGTCACGAAGAAAAGCGAGTGGATCATCTCCAAGTGCAAAGATTCACACATACTCTTCGCCAAGTTTGACAATACCAGATTTGATACATGCCCTTGGTATTTCTGGTGTCAGTACGTTTGGCCGACTCAGCTTTCGCACAGCAAAGCGCATACTGTACGAACTTCGGAGGAGATTTGAGAGGCAGAAACTTGAATATCAAGCGGTAATGTCAGTCTGCCGGAGGCAAGGCTCCCGGAGGGCGCAAGACAGTGGTAGAATCAGTAAAGTCATCAGTGGTAAGAACAACTCTATGGTAAAATCCACTACGCATGTAAGAAAGCAGAAAGGAGAGAAGCCAAAATCCAAGGCAAAAAAGTCAAAAGAACCCTTAATCCGCAAATTAACCATCTCAACTGAGCACGATCCCGAAGCACTCAGCAAAACATTCCGCATCCTAGCCTTTCAAATCGCTCGTCTAGCAGAAGAAGCCGGCGCCATCCTCACGAGCGTCCAACCCCGTCGACTACGTACACAAACCAAGCCCCGACGCACTCTATCCCGCGCTCGCCACGCCCGTCGTCTCCACGCTCCACGCCGCAGGAAATTCGGCACAAAAATCCGCTACCACAAGAGCGACCTCGGTGCAGACCCCACGGCAAGAAAGCCTCGCTCTGAGCGCAAGCCTTTGCCGAAGCCACGCAAGCCCACGATCAGAAAGCGTACTTCACGGCCCCGAGTAAGGCGCGTACGCATTCCCATCCCCATCAAACGCCACACATCCTTCTTCACAGGCACGATACGGTACCCGGATGGTGCGAGGGCGAAATTCAAACGCCGCTCGCCATCTCGTTTGCGTGGCGAGACTGCGCGGGGGAGGACCAGGGGCGCGGTGCTGAGACGGGTGCCGGTGGAGTGGCGGGCGACTGCTGCGGCGGTGGCGGTGAAACGGAGGGAGGAGGCGAGGCGGTTGGCGGCTACGGTGGAGGGCTGGCTTAGTGGTGGAGGTGAAGGTAAGAAGTGAGTGGTGTGGAAGGGGATGGAGATTGTTGCTAGATGTACGATATGGATGAGAGACGAAAGTATCATGTGTTTGGAGTGCATGGACTGTACGATATATCAATATTCCCCAGTGGTAAGCAGATGCATTTGCAATCTGCTTTGACTGTTTTTTGTTTTGTTTTCGTCTTTTCGTTAACGTCTCAATATCATATTTTTCTTCTCTCATAACTTCATTTCCTTTCACAAAAACGGATTACACCAATGGTTGCATTGCCCTCTTTATCAGAGAGAGGAGGGAAAAAAAGGATATATAATGAAAAACTGGTATACGCATCCACCAGCCACGAATCCCCTCCGGTTGCATAAAAACAAAGAGGGTCGCTGATTTGCGAAAAACCACCCATACACATCCATCCAGCCCTTTTTAAGATGAAAATAAGCCCGTGTCTAACTCCAAGGCTCGTGGATAACTAGAAGTTGAGGAGAGGGAACAGTGGAACGAAATAAGACATGAGATTATCCTCCAGGTCTTGACCGCATCACGTCCAGGCAGGAAGGAGAGGTCTCGCGTTTTTACATAGATGCGAGTCTTGCTTGTGAAGTAAGCGGCGGACTGCTGCTATTCGGGTCTTTGGAGAGGATGTGGTAAGATGGTTGGAAATGGCGCATGAGGCATCATGTGTGTGTGATTGTAGATCAGGACGCGTTGATCAAAGATGAGATGGCTGGACTGTAAGGTTGGCTTACAGATCCACCTTGGAGGCCGTGAAATCCCATAACATCTTCACGAGGGAGTCGGGTAGCGTGTACAGGTCGACATGGAACTCACCGTCTATTGAGTGTCAGTATATCTCGTCTCATCTGAGCAACTGGGCCAACTTACTCTCTACATCATTCTTCGTGTACGTCTCGCTCGTCTTGTTGTCGTGGACCATAGTGACAACGTGCAGGAGGTCGTCTTCACCAAGCTTTTGCAGGCCATCTGCCAGCTTCTCCATGTCGACGTTCTTGTCCTTTCGGCTCTTCTTCTTGGCAGCATCCTTGTTGCGCATACCGTTTGCCTCGGCGGAACCGGATTCTGCGAGGAGGGCGAGGAGCTCCGGCTTGGGATTCCGGAAGGTCTGGCATAGAGTCAGCGATTTGGTGGCTACAAAATATTCGGTGCTAGCTGTATACATACCACCTGGTGCTTGGCCTCGTAGCGCTCAGACTGGAAGTTGAGGTCATGTTCGAGGGTGTGGTCGCCGCCTTTGCCGACAGCGGTCAGGACAATGGTCATGTCGAACTCACCCCAGCCCTTTTCTTCGATACGGAAAGGGGGCTTCTTGAGGACTGTTATCGGGTTTAGCAATGCTGTAATTAAGGCAAGATGGCACGGCACACGCACCATGCTTGGGCTTCTCGAAGGACGGGTGGAGGTTGTAGACAGCCTTCTCAAAGACGTTGGGCATGACCTCGTTACCCTGGTCGTCAAGTAGCCAGATCTCTATACTCCATGTTCGCATGGGAAAGCCCTCGACAGGTGAAGGCTCGTCACTGTGCGCGTGTTAACGGGTGGCCTTGTGGATACGCGTCAAGACAGCGGTTGCGACTGCGCGCAATGCAGACGTACATGGGCTTTTGGTGGGTAATGAGCTTGACCCATCGCTTAGCCTGCTCAACTGTTAGTGTTTGTGCGATAAGGTGCGCATTTGTCGAAAGTGCAACGTACGTCTGGCATCTTGTCTGACTTGCGCCGTGAGGATTGAGTATGGCAGAGTAACTAGTTGTTGGAAGCTGCCGTGTTCCACACAAGGTATACACCGAATGCAGGCTAAGACGGTAGTCCGGATGTATGCGACTTTGGTAGTGTGCCTCTGGCGATAAGGTTTGAGCGCGTTGGGCAGAGAAGAGGGTTGGAAGTGCAGGCGGTGGCTGGTCTGGTCGCTGGTCGCGAGCTATGATTTGGCGGAGGCTAGGTGATGCACGTCGCGGCGGGGCGGGCGGAGGCTGACTACGACTCGTTCGATCTTCTGGGCCTTGGCATCAACGGTCAAGCTCTACAACGGCTGCACCATCGCAAGGCTGCCTGACAGGGGTTCTGGTCTGGTTTACTCCATCAGGTGAGAGACGTGCTAACACCAGAACCACGGCCCTTGTTGCACGTCTTTCCCACACCGCCAGGTGAGAGTGAGAGAAGGCATGGCACAGTATCGGCACGGATAGAGATAGCCTGACACTGGCGATTTACAGAGAAAGACAACTTGGGGGAAGTGCCATTGACTTTATTAGCCAGGCCATTGAGTTACTATCTAATTGTTGTGCTGATAATGGAGCACGTCTACTACCGCCAGGATATAATATCATCCCAAACCGTTCCTCGCTGTTCGTGCAATGCATGCTCATCCTCGTCCATAGTCCATCATCCATAATCCATAATTCCTCGTTACCTTTTCCTCGGCCTCATCATGACCTCTCTTACTCCGACTTGCCAAAGAGCGCCTCGTTCTCTTGCTGGGCCTTGATAAAGGCCTCCTTGAACTGGTTGGCGTCTGGCACAAATGGTTAGCCCCCTTTTATCCATCTAGACAAACAAATCAATACTTACTCTCACTGTTGGCAAAGCGGATCGCAAGCGTCTGCGCCTCAGGCTCGCCCTCACTGACATCGGCTGCGGCGTTCCAGACCCAGCTGCGGTCGCTGCCGACGTTTGGTGACAGCTTCATGTCGGGGACAACTATGCACGTCTCAGTATAATTATCCTGTCGTCCCAATCGAGTCACTTCATACCGTAGTGGTTGGCGCAAACCTTGAGAGTCTTGTCTCGTCGCATGACAAGGCGCGTCTTGCCGTTCTCCTTGTGCTTCAGTAACCGAACATCGCCAGTGCCTCGCTCCTTCCACTCCCGTGACTCCCTATCAAACTTGAATAGCTTGGCGCGCATCTTGAACACTTGCTCCTCAAGCTCCTCGTTGGTCTTGGTGTCAACCTTCTCGGTAAGGTGGACGACGGGCTGGAACTCAACATCAGGCTCCTCGTTCTCTGGGTTCTCGTCCTAGTGCACCATTAGCATAACCTACAAACCACTTGGACGGAGATACCGACATCGCCCTTGTTCTTGGAAGAGCCTGACGGCTCGTCAACGTCATCGGCCTCGTCCTTCTTTGCCTTCGCGGGCCCGCCACCAAACATGGAGAAGACGTTGTCCTTTACTGCGGCGGCCGCCTCTGTCGCCTTCTCCGTGAGGGGCTTGTTGTCTGTGCTATCCGTCGTCGCCTCAGCCTTGTCGGCAAGCTTGTCAGTCGTCACCTTTGCAGTCTCGTCCTTGACAAGAGTTGGGCCAGGGTTGGCGGCCTGGTCGGCGGCGGGGTCGGGCTTGGCTGCTTCAGACATGGTTGGTGTATTGGTAATGTATACTGGGGGTTGGTATGTAGTGGCGAGACAAAGTCTTTGTGTTAGGTAGGTACAGGAGTGGGTGTTCAGTGTCAAACAGTCTGCCCACAAATTGAGCAAGTGGGATGCATGCCCCTCCCTTTCGCGCTTTACCTCTTTAGGCCCACTGACGTGCGTGCCACCCTTGCCCAACATGCTATTCCGTCCTGTGTCACAACCTTTCTTGCAGTGCACATGTTGCTTTCCGTGCACTAATGTACAACATCAAACCAAGTCAAACGCCGACTCTTTAGTGCATGTACACTTGTACACCAAGGCTGGGGCGCAAGGCTTCATCCGGCCAGAGTATTACTGTGCTAAATACATTGAAATTGTAACCCGACTTCACTAACCTATCAGCCCAACGCCCCCATACAAACGCCACGCGCCAGTCCGCCTCAACCAGTCCAGTGTGCACACCGGGTATCATGTTTATAACTCCACGCCCTTGTGTCCATCAATAAATGCTGTTGCAACATATACATATTCTATCCCGCCAAAGAAAAACCTAGAAGCAAACATGGCATCCTCCCACAGAGATCCCCCCATGGACTTGAGTGTCCGAGTACCCTCTACCCAATCCCATCTCACATATCCCCCCTCACTTTGGAGCACGCCCAGCTCTGCTTCTCTTCACCATCTTTCCCAGACAGTCCTGCAGCAATTTCCATCTTGCATCGAAGGCGAAGTGCATTCATCCTAGCTCTCTTCATTGCCCGTGATGTGCGTACCGGTGCTGTCGCCTCGCGTAGACCCACCCATGCCGCTCCAGGTATCTGCTTTGCCAGACGACCTTTCGCCTGCAATTGCTCCTGAAACTTCTGCCGGACTTGTTGCATCTGCTCAGAGGCACTGGCGACATCAATGTCCCGTACGTCCATGTATGCTTGCATGTGCTGTGTCGCCATCAAGGAAACATTTCGTAGAGCATCCTGAGTACTCATGAGACCAGACCTGGCATTATCCATGAATTGTTCCAGCATCGACTTGTTGTGGCCGAGCATGACTTCAAAAGACTGCCGCAGAAGAGGCTTTGAGTGAGTTGCAATGCTGACGTTAAACTTGTCGTATGGGTACTTGTGTTCGAGGTCGACAATATATTCTCCAGTCATGGTTCGATTGTACCGGATAGGAACTTGTTGCGACTGACGAGCAATCTGAATTTGAAGCTGAGGTCTCTTACGCCTCGAAGAAAATGCTTTTGAAGGGCGAAGTATGAATTGATGATCCCCAGTGGCTTGGAGCTCAAAGCCTCCAATCTTTCCATCTTCTGTCTTTGACTTTTTGATAGGCTGCTTCGGTGGAGCCGGCACGACTGTAAGAGCTTCCACTGCCGTTGGGATATACGAAGAAGAGATGGATGTCACGAGTCGTGCAGGTTCCGATGCAACAGGGGTAATGCTTGGATCAATGTTTTCCACCTCAGAGAGGCCTGATAATGCCGATACGCTTCGTGAAGCCTTCTGGAGTAGCATAGGGGCAAAGGCTGCGCCTTGGAACAGGGCGGGTATCAATACACACAGAACCAGCGCAGATATGAGCATTCTTGCCGAGGGCAACTGCACTCCAATCTTCTTCGCGAACGTCTTGATCTTACCGCCAACCCATGATGTCTGTGCCTTTGTGCTATCTTTTGTGTCTCGTGTAGTCATGAGGCGAGGGCTGATGTGGGCAAGGTGACGATTAAGTTGCGATGGGTCCAATCTACTAAAGCCGCGATGATTCAGGGGCAATACTGCTTTCAGCTCGTAGTCAGTGTTTGGGTCGTCTCGGCCCTCAACGTGCACTTGCAACGCTGCCGGGTCTTCCACGAGCGATGGTATACCATGGGGGATGACCTGGGCAAGTTCGATGCATGGTATCTCGGCACATGCAAAGATCGTTCTGGCGAAATCAACGGCCTCTCTTTCAGTAGGCGAGTGTGGCTGTGTTCGATGACACATGATGACAAGATCTGGCCGGTCTGGGGAGTGAGCAGCCGTGCTATGGCTGAACTCGAGCTGCTTGCCATCCTCTAGTTTGGCCGCGATGCGTGTTGGCTTTCCACGCGAGGTCACAACCTCGAGGCCGGTGCAGCGAGAAACTTGCGGGACAGGGACATATGGTTCGACCTGCCCGCGTACCATGACCGACTTGGAGAGGCTAGGATAAGCACCGAGTGCCATAGCAATCTGGGTAGTGGTGATGTCTTCTGCCCACCTCTCAGGCATTCCAATGTATAGTATCTTGTACGAGTCTGGAGGGGGCAAGGGGTGTTTCGACAAGGCTGCCTTTACGGACAGCCTTACCTCCTCACAGCCGTAACGGCTGAATACTTGTGGGAGCTCGTCCGTATAGTCGGTCGAGCTCTGAATGACATTACCTCCCTGGACAACCTCGTCATTGTCCGTTGGCTGCTCATCTAGTGTGATGCGCCAGGAGCTCTCACTCCCAGACAGGTATGACGGCACTTCGGTCAACGTCGAGTCCTCGCCTGTTAATTCGGGGCGTGCGGCGGATTGCTGTTCTGGGGGTTCGGCTTGCGATGAATAGATGCTATCTTGTAAGCCTCGATCACCCATCTCGTAGTCGGCCTCATCGTCAGTGAACTCGTCGGATGTGTCATCGGGAGTTGGAGCGTCGGTCGAGGCGATCGATGCCGTGTGAGCTTCATCGTCAGAGACATCCATTACCCCATCGCCGAGCATATCATAGTTGCTATCTTCAAGAGCGCTGCTTGCCTCTTCGGGCTGCGGGCGTTGGGTGGACCGCATCATAAGCGTTTCAAGGTCAAGCCTTGTCAGTGATCCGTTCACTCGCACGGGAGGAAACTTGAGATCTGGAGAAGCAAGAGATTCGCTAGAAGGCATGTCAGCTTGAATTCATGTAGGAGACACTGTGTTTACAACTCCTCAGGTGTGGAGGAGGAAGGTAAGTAGATGGAGGGGCAAGGGTGGGAATAGGTAGCAGTGGGCACCTGGTCGCCGCTGCCTGACTAGCAACGGGAGGCGCGTCAGGGTGCCTTGGGGCAGGGTGGGGCAGATACGGAGCAAATGAAAGCGCATGCAGGCTTGCTTACTGTGAGCGTGAATGATGATGCTTCAAACGGTTGCATTAAATCCAGGTGATTGTTCAAAGTATACGCAAACAATGATAATGGCACGGCGCAGCTGGATGCATGGTGAAGGCGGGATGATGCCAACGGGGGTACCCCGCATAGTAAGCGATAGGGTACGATACATGGTTCACATGGACAAAGGGGGTGGGGGCGAACACCAAACCTGCGACAACGGAACAGTCCTAACTACCAAGGTTCACTTCCAGGCTGTAAGCCTACTCATACATTTTTGAAATGTGGTTCGTCTTCGTAGATATATGGCAATTCCGCCCATATTGCAGCAACCGAGGCGCACCGACAACGCCCGCATAGTCCTGATGATCCTCTGCTGGAAGGCTGCCCAACAGACATGCAATACCAACACCTTACGCCTTACTGAAACCAGTAGTCAATGCTAATGCGCCCACAAAATGCTCACTGGAGGCTGGTAGAAAAGTACGCAACACGAAGAGACCATGGTTCTGGTGCCTAGGGCGAAGCCCAACCGCCCGCCACCTCGACCCACTCGGGGAAGCAAGACCCTTCTTTGCCTTCCACCTCGACGATATCCGTGTCACACTTACAACGGCACCCGACGCCGTTTTCTTTGACAGGGTCTGGCGTTGCCCAATACTTGTCTTCCTCAATTCGCTCTTTCTCGTTCTCTGTCGTCAGCTCCAGGTAGGGGTCTCTAGGCAGCTGTCGTGCAGGGGCATTGGCGGGACAATGCTGAATAGTGGTGTGCCGGTACCCAAAGTCGCGGAAGTAGTGAATGTCTTCGGGGCCAAGCAGTGCTCCTACAGCTAACGAGTGGATGGGCGCGTCTCCCCATCTCTCCATCCAGAAGCCACCGCTGCGATCCATCAACTCGAAGAAATCGTTGTACTCCTGGCTACGGAACCAGTTCAGGTTGGCAATCTCAAAGTTACTCCAGAAATGGCACATGTTGTACGATTCGCCCTCCATGTTTTCGGGGTGGATCTCAGGCAACGCGTCTGAGCCAAATTCCGAGTCTATGATGTCTTGTGGGAAGAAGTTCTTCTTCGGTTTTGGCTCATTCTTTTGTGCATTCTCGTCCTCAGGTTTAGGCTTCTCGACGAACATTTCCCACATGCCCTTGGAAGTAAGGTTGTTGTTTCGTTTGTATGCCGATGCATATCTCCAGATGTTGGGCACCGTCTCCCTCAACTCTTTCACAGCAATTGTAAAGCCGTACGTCTTCTTGTTCCGAATCATGTGGATGAAAGGGTCGTATGTGATGTCGCAGAAGTACTTAATCTCCGGTTCGAGACGCCAGTACCAGTCGTATTTGGCAAGTAATTCGTGGTGGTAGAATTTACTATGGAAAGTTAGTCCAGCCTCAACTTGCAGTGTTTTCTTAAACATACCCTGAGTAGAACCGACACATGTGATGGTAGCTCTCCATGCCACCGTACATGATGGCATTGTCTCCCTGCTTTGCGATGCCCTCCTTAGCAACATCAGGGTCGACCCAGTCTGGGAAGCCCCACTGCTCTGGCGGTATCTTGCCCCACTCGACCGGAGCACTAACGTGCTTCAAGACCACCTCCCTGAATGTCTCGTTGAAGTCGCCGTCATTGAGGAAGACGTATGGGTAGTGGAACCACCGATTGAAATGTCTCTCGATGGATTTGATCGACTGTATGACACCATCTAGCTCCTTGTTTCTTGCTAGCACTACGAAGGCAGCGTTTGCTCGGGGTCCGTTGACCTGGGGCTCGAGACAGCCTACAGCGAAGGGCTTGTCGTATTTTTCGCTGATCTTTCTGTGAATTGTTAGTTGTCTGCTGCATGCTGCTGCGATGAGGACGATGATACCTTATTGACGGCGGGGTGCCCGCAGGCATGTTCATAATACCCTGAGAGTCTGGCGACCTCACGAAAAGAATTATGATTATGATTATTACAAGACATGGAAAGAGGAGCACCAGGCCCAGTGGAATGGAAACGGACGAAGACCCCTTCAGTCGTACCCGGCGGCGGAAGAAGGACAATCGAGGAGTCGTCTTTTCAGCACGGCGCGAGAGGTCGTCGAATCTGTCCAGGCTCTCTTTTGTCGTTGGCAGCCTCTGCGTCATGTCCTGCAGGAGGCCCATGATTGCGACGCTGTGGTGGCGGCCTTGGTGAAAGACGTTACTGCCAGTGGCAGTTCTTTGCTAGGTAATGCCAGTCGTAGGCGGCCAGATATGTGTTCTGATACGGCCTGGTTTGGGGCGAGTGAAGAGTGTAAGCGTTGTTGGGTGGCAGTTCCGAATCGGTATGCGACCATCAATGGGAATCTGGACTTTGCGCGACACTCTGTGAGTCGAGAGGTCGGGGGGAGTGTCGAAAGGGGAAGCCGGGGTTGTCGAGTGTAAATTATTAACGGTCGGCGATTGCGTATGCGTTTCGAGAAGTGCTAATTGACAGGGAACATATCGGTGGAGACGCGCCAAGCTCACTAAAGTAGGTAGGGCGCAGCTCGATAGGTGCAGACAGATAGGTGCAGCTGGCCAATGCAGGAGGCTGCAGCTGTGAGGGCTGGATCTTTCACGCACTAGGCCCGACACACAGCCTCTGTACATGTACCCTGAACAGCCTATCAATAAGGAGTCGCAGAAAATCCGCTCAATCTCTGGTTCAGGGACACGCACGAGACTGTCTGAAAGGGACGCACGGGAGACTGCCACTACGTAAGCGACAGACAGATACAACATCACCCCAGCCCTGCAATCCCATCCAGTCTTCGCCCTTGCACCACCGGCCTCACCATGAGCTTCAAGGCCAAGGACCTACACTTTGGTGAGTGCGCCAGCAGAAGAGTGGAAGCGGTACTGATTAGCGCAGACAGCTCTCAGCCAGCCTTCTTGCAGCGGTTGCGTGGGCAACTTCAAAGTGGGGATACTGCTCGTCATGAACATCCCATTGCCAGAAATAAGAGAATGAACAAAGATGATGATGAAGATGACGCGCCAGCGTACGTCCTGGAAGATACTAACCAGTCGTTGAGCAAAGAGGAGTATGATGCCCTCGTCTCTGGCAAGGACAGTAAGGGCGAAGAAGACCCGGTAGCAGATGAAGCCGAGCAAAAGGCAACCAAGCAAGATGAGTCGAAACCCAAAGACAAAATTGCTGAAGTTGGTGCAAATACAAAAAAGCGCAAGGCCGCGAAGCTTATTGGCAATGATCAAGGCGATAACAGGAGCGAAGTAGAAAAGGATACCGAAAAACTCACCACCAAACCAGCCAAGAAGCCAAAAAAGAAAGCCAAAGCAGTCAAGCTTACCTTTGGAGACGAAGATGAGGGATGAGAGGCGTCAGAATCTACATTATCTTCACAGACACGTAATCTTGCTTGGTGTGAGGCATGTTCTCAGCAAGAGGCCTCACTTCTACCTTGATCCTCCGGTTCAAATTCCCGAATGGGAAATGCTACTTAGGTTGCCCATGAGCTACATGGTCTGTTAGTCCGATCAACGGCGTCAATGCTAAGCCACCCACATCATACATCACAGACACATTCTGGCTCCTCCAGTCCCTTGGATTGGGGGTTTATAGGAGACAAAGCTACCAAATGATGAGGCAAGGACATGAATGTTGTGTTTGTTGCGAGCCGACACTGCATGCATTGGCTTTGTTCGACTAGTGCTAGTATTTGCTACTGATTCTCCTTTGTTTCTGGTACATGACTAGCTCAATTTTGAAAAAGGCTTTGATAATGTTGAAATACACTGGTTCATCTGCCAGACTTTAGTGTTAGCCAAACGCACCGAGACCTCGTGTTACACAACTGTAAGGAAAAGATGCAGGTTCCGATCGGAAGTATGTCGGAACATTGCTAAACAGGGGTATAGCTTGAGCCGCCTGCGGTTCGGGAGTCCGCAATCTCACAGTCTCCTGCACGCGACCTTCCTTGCCCTCCACACTAGCCTCCTCACACAACATGGCGAGACTATCGCTCGATGTAATTCACTCGGCCACCTAAATTGACAAACAACTTATTCACTTGCTAGGATTTTGACCAACATATCAGCGGCCTACGCGCCCAGCTGCTGTTTCTCAACGAGACCCTCGAGGCGACAGATCACAATGCCCCCGACTGGCTGGCGACGGATCTTATATCGTTGCGAAATAAATCGGGTAGACTGCATGACGACATGAAGAGGTTTAGAGACCAGCTTGAAAGCGAGGGATTGGCAGAGAAGAAGGTACGCATGCGCGCCACCCATGCTTGCGATGATTACTTACAGCAGCAGGTCAAGACTTCAAACAAGCGACTGAGCCTTGAAGGCGCAAAGTACGCTTCGCCGACGCCCAACACCCAGACTCACGCATCAAGTTCGCATGCCATATCCCCTCTCCCCGGCCAATCACCCACACCACGCGCAAAAACAGCGCAGGCGGAAGGAGCCCACCTAGTTCAGCACGTCGATGTTACAGAAGAAGTCAATAGGCGGCTACAGGAGAGCCGTTTACGACGCTTGATGCAGACTCCTAGCACCGCACAGAAGCGAAAGTACGATGAATACGAGGATGCGCCCAGCTCAGGCGGGCCGGCCGGGACAGAGGAAGAAGGCTTGAAGAACCAGCAAAGCGGAGGCGAATACGAGAAAACACCGACAAAACGGCTGAGGAGTAGTGGGGTGTTTGAGCATGCAGGAGACAGGAAAGACGATGGGCCTGTGAGGTATGACACGGAGCGATTTGACGACAGAACCGACGTAAAAAGACGAAAATTCCGATGATTATGCGCCGTCTCTTTAGCAAGAGGGTGCAAGACCTTGGCAGCACAGTACGAGCTCTGCCGGTGCGCTGGCAGCATCGCGAATTTGCGCCAGGCAATTGTGGTCCCAGATCTAAAGTGCCTCAGCGTCACTTGTTTTGGATAAAAAATCGGCCCTTGTGAGACAATGGGTCGTATCGGTTTTTGGATATTGCGATCTGGTTTGTACTGGGCATACGCTCTCCGCAGCCCTTCCGCTCTAGTGGGGAAGCTGCAGCCGAGCGGAAGCTAACCGCTCGGTCTTTGCATCATTGAACTTTTCGACCTGACATTCACAAAACTCCCCGCCACGCTACCCTAGAAACCTCGTAAACAGATCAAACATTAAACAAACACTTTACTACAAATTTCTCGTCCTGTGCTCCGGTTCTGCAGGCTGCGCCCACACCGCCAATGGCGACCCCGAATCCCATACAAAACATCCCCATCCCACCGGAACAACGCCTAGCCCTAGAACAACAACAGCGCTATGAACGTATAGTACGAAACCTGGCGATTGGAGGGCTCGTGGTATGCCCGATAATTGCACTGCTCCCACCGCGAAAACTGGACCTCTATACTTTCTCGCTAGGAATCGGGTTCTACTTGTCCGCCGACCATCTAATCACTCTCCGCACCGGGCGCGGCCTCGTACAGAACCTTTCCCCCATGCGCGCCATGGAACTTCCCACGGACCGAGCGCGAGAGACACAGAGAATACTGCAAGAGGAGAGGGAAAAGGGTAGGAAGGTGCTCGAGAGAAAGGAGGGACAGCAAAAGGGCGTACTAGGGAAACTGTGGATGGGAGATGAAGACGAGGGATGGAAGGAGAAGCGTTTAGAGGAAGAGAGGAAGGCGCTTGAAGAAGGCAAGGGCTATGGAGATTTGATCATGGAACAGATTTGGGATGTGTGGAACTGGGATAAGAAGAAGGGCAAAGATAATGAGAGCAAGAAGGAGTGAATATGCCCACTCAAATTTTGCGAGTTGTCGCATGTATATTATACCGTGTAAATTATGATGAGCGGCGCACCAGCTTCCATCGCTGAGGAAGGTAAGCCATCTTGTGTATGAGTGTTTGGTATTGTTACGGGGAAAGACATGCTAAGTATCGTTACAAAGCGACAAATTTCACGAATCCATGATTCGCCGTATCGGCAGCAGTAGTGAAACACTTCAGAGATCAAGACTCAAAAACGAGGTGAACAAACACGGCTTTTATGAGGATCTGTGCACTTGAAATGGAGTTGACTTAGACTAACTGTATCACAGCATGACACGTACAGCAATAAAGATCGAGATGTACACTATGCAATGTTTAACCTCAGCGTGCTGCACAAACAATTTTCTAAACTACCCCAGCACTGGCTGATCCACAGCTCAATGGTGTTTGCCCTGAGCCATGCACCAAGCAGCTATTCGCTGATTCGCTCACCGCAGCGTGGTCAACAAGTCTACCGAGCTCTCTTTAACTGTATGTCTCAGCCCAGACCAGCCCATAAACAGCTTGACGACTATATCTGGACGTCGATCACGCGGCTTTCCATATTCTGTGCAACATCCTTCCCGCAACTATAGAGCTCTGTGGCACAATCGATCATAATCTCTCCCAACCGCTCCGAGGCTCTTGTGATAAATTGGGATACAGCAAAATGTCTCAGCCAAGCACGCCATTCGATGGAGCCACTGAAGATCCGTTTCTTTCGTCTTCAGATCAGGACCAGTTCTCCCAGGCCGACTTTGATGAATTATTTGGCTCCGGTGGTTCGGGTGGAGCCATCTTCTCGTCGAACAATAGCGAAGTGTTTGACGGTACTGATTTCGCATACGGAGATGTCTCATTATTATCTGTCGACTCATCAACCTCCTCCGTCATATCGACACCTGACCTCTCAAATCGCGGCTCTAATCGGCACTCATCAGCGTATCCGACTCCAGAACCGGACAAACCACATCCTTACCCATTCGAAACTTGTCAACCTTATGAAACGGGTATACCTTTGTCCGTCTTCGATTCTGGGCCTTTCCCCGTCAGATCACAGACAAACAATGCTCACCTCTATTCAACACAGTTGGGAAAGCCTGGCACTCGCCGACGATCACTCAGTCATGGCGACATGGACCGAGTCGTAACTGCAAGTATACCAAATCCGACCTTCATCCGTCTCCAAGCACCACGTGCCAGAACTATACCAGAGGAACTCCGAAGGAGAGACCAGCACTCGTATTATGGAAGGAGTTCATGCCAAAGTCCCCCAACTCGAGGCAGGCCAATGAAACCTACGAGCATGCCATACTCGCTGCAGTCTAGCCCATTGGTAGGCGGTATGTTGTCAACCCCGATTGGAACACCCCTGAATGTAGTAGAAGACACCGACTGCGACACCAACACCACTCATCAGGACCACAGCATAGAAAACAAAAATCCATTTTCCCCCTCATTTCCGGAGGGTCTGATCTTTCGACAAATGTCGCGTCCCGAAGAACTTGCGAGAAGCCAGCAGATTATCGAAATCGGAGCCCTTGCCGTCACCAACCACGGAAGTATTGACCCTAGGCTTCAACCACACACTTCTGCATCAAGCCAAGAGCGTATGTTGAAGAAACTGGTTGATATCGAAGAACACTTGGGCAAGAGCGGAGGTGTTGAGGCGCTTCGGAGTTGCAAAACGATACGGGAGGTTTTGACTGGGAAGATGGAGTGTGAGGAAGACACAAATGGTATGAATGAAGTGTTGAAAGATGAAGCAATCACTGCAGCAAATACCCCCAACGAAGCATATTCCGATCTGTCCAATGGTTGCGATGATAACGAGATCATGGCAATGTTGATGAGTCAGCATGGAGTCAGAGAAGGTGGTGATGAATAAGTCGGAGATGGTGAACGACGAAATTGGGAATCATTCATGGTAAACACTGATAATGGTTGCACAGCAATGGAGTTTCTGGCATGTTTTCATATTTTAATGTTTGATTTCACGATGGTATGATTAGAGTGGCAAACTTGTGGGATTTCAATGGCGGGACGGAAAATTTGGCAACATCACGAAGATTGAAGAGACAAGATTGATTTTGATGATTTTGATGATTTTGATGTAGATAGGGCGTTCTGGAAAAATCATTGCGGTCTGCCCACCATATTTTCCCAAAAAGTAAAATAGAGTAAAGCACCTTGTATCCCAAACACGCTAAGTCGCGGCTTCACATGATACATAACTGATGCCGCCCCCACCCGCCGCAGCTGACTTACGCGCCACACGACCGCCAACGTGTCAAGATAGTCTATTTTCCTGCCTTGCTATTCGCACCTGCAAACATGAAATCGCGAATAGCAGCATTGGTCTCGGCCATCGCATACATTACATTTGCCAACGCAGAAGTCGCGCCGGAAATCACGACTGTGGCTGAAGGCTACAACGTAATCGCCAAGGTTCCTTGCGTGGAGTGTCCATTCTTGTACCAAGACACATCGAAAGGCAATGATGCGCCATGGACGCAAAGAAAAGATGCGAATGCTTTGGTACCGCCATCACCACATTTCGATTTTCCAGATAAATATGCTGATGATTTTCACAGCTCTTGAATATATCCCTACCCTACGACTCAGCCCAACTAAACATCAACAACGCCGCACTATTAACAAACAACAAGATTCTCCCGCGCATCTACGCCAATCAAGTACTGGAAGACATATCCACCGATGACGTGGCCACGCTCATTTCCTCAAACCAGCTCGATAATCTCGGCGGCAGCTACTTTGGCGTATCTTATTCGTACACGCTGGCCCGTGTCAAAGATGAGCCCAAAGCCCTGCTTTTCCAATTCGACATCATGGAGCTGTGGACGGATCTTACCTCGCCCCCTCTAACCATCTTCTTGGACAGAAAAGAGCAGAAGATAGTCGAGCTAGTGCTGATGCAGCGACCATTGCTTTCTCCAGGTGACCCAGCTGGCGCGTATGAGATTATCAAGGTGCACTTGATTGAAAGACCGCCCGCGCAGACTAGAGGTGCCAAAGGCCCGCGAAAAGTCTCAATGTGGTTCCATGATTGGGATGCCAATGGTAAAAAGGGCACCGCGACACATATCGTCAACTCAGCCTCCGAGTCCTTTGTCAATTACATCAGCTCAGGCGTCTGGGCACTCTTCGTCTTTGTGTTCGCAGTCATCGCCCTATTTGTCCTAATCTGTCTCTTCGTCATCTTTGGCTGCGGCTGGTGGAACGAAAATGACTACGAAATTGCACAGCATGGCAAGAAGAACAAGAGTAGTAGTAGCGGTGGAAGAGCCAAGGACGTCGAAGCCGCACGCCGCTTCCTCAGCCCCGAAGAACTCGGTCTGAGAGGAAGTGGACGAGTCGTCGGGGTAGGCAAGAGCGATTAATTAACTAATCGATTCGAAATTCCATCAAAAAAAAGTTGGCGTTGCTTGCTTGTGCACATCGAATGAATTCAATGACAAATCCCCTTCCTTCTCAAACTAGAAATGATCACTCCTCCCGACGAAGACCCTCCAAGCAAAATCTACTTCCCAGTCATATACCCACGCACGTACATTTTTTTTTAACTTTACATACCTGTAGCCTCCATTCCTCATCGCCCAGCCCCCGTCGATCCCCTCCCTAGTCCCGTCCCCCCCGCTGCAACAACCCCCGATCAGCGCCTCGAGATCTCAAATCCTAGCGCCGATCTTCCTCTGCATCCCTGACAAGCACCCTCTGCACCAAGCAACCAGCACCTTCCCTCACGCCTAGATTTCGCTCCAAGACCACCGGCCCAGTGCCCCGCCCCCGCTTCACTCGCGACGATATGCAAGGAAGTAGTTAGTTGGGTAGTTAGTCGGTCGGTCGGTGAGTCGTTGTCATTACTTTTTTTTCTGGTCGCTGGTGTGGAAGGATAGTCGACGTCATGCCGCTGGGCTCCGCGCACACGGCGCACGCTTAACGTCACTTGTTCCAGCAGCGGGCAAAGAAAGCAGCGCTGGAAAGTGGCGCCGCGGTGGCTTATTTGCTGCCTGTGTTGCGCGACGGAGGTAGGGTTAAGGTGGACTGGGCAGGGTGTTGTCGTGTGTGGCTAACGGGGAATGTTGGCCGCGGCAAAGGCTAATGGGAATGCGGATGTGGAGGTTCCATGGCACACGTCTTTGGTCTGGCTGGTGGACGTCACTTTGTTGATGCGGCGGTCGTCATGATGGTAGCTTGGGCTGGGAAGTCGTGTGTGACGGCATAGTTTGGGGTGGTGAGGGGTGGTGGTGGGTAGGTATAGAAGTAGAGGGGAGTCGTCTTGGATTCCTTATATCTCAGTTTATACAGGGACAGAATCACTACAACTTTTTTTTTTCATATACTGAGACATTGAAGCCTGTTTAAGCAACTACTAACATCGACACTGGTACTTTGATTGAGTCGTGCTGGGATAAAGATGGGTATAACGAATGCGTCGAGTGCCGTCAAGGGCATCTTCTCCCTCCATATCATCACAGCTTGCGTCTCGTTTCTGGTCTTTCTCGCTGCCCTGGCACTCTTCGCTAAGCAACTCACCGGTAAACGAAGTCAACCACGGACGGTGAAGGTATGGCAGTCCACCGGCAAACGACACAGGTACTTCCCTCCCTCCCTCCCATCCCCACCCCATACTAACAAATCCCCTCCTCCCCCAGCGCCACCAGCACCCAACTATTCGTGATAACCGGCCTCTTCTGCCTGGCCCTCGGCTACGCCGCCCAATCTGCAATCGTAGCCCTTCAATCCCGCCTCTCCATCTCCCCCTTCTACATCACCTCCGCATACGCCTACCCGCGCTACCCCGGCGCCACAGCCACCGTGCCAGACCTGCGCTACAACCGCGCCATCTCCATCCTCTCCTTCCTCTACCAACTCGCCATGATCCTGCTCAACGCATGCATCGTCGGCGCAATCTGGATCTACGCCAACCACGTCCACAGCAACGCCACGCAGCTGCGCGAACCGGGCTTCGTCAGTATGCTGCTGAATGCGTTTTGGCTCGTGGCGATTTTGGCACTGGGGTTGGCGAGTTGGTCGCTGGGGTTGTGGCGGAGGGGCGGGGGTAGGGGTGCGTTGCCGTATCCGACGCTCGTTGGGGGGGATTATGTGGTGAAGACGCTGTATGTTACGTATATGTCTGTGGTTATTGCTGCGTCGACGAGTGTGACGCTTGAGGCGGTTTTGTGCTGGTTGGGGATTAAGAAGAATGGGGTTCCGGGTGTAAGTTTGCGATGGTTACCTTCCATTTTGTGTAAGGAAAGATGCTAATATGGGACAGAACAAATTTCAGTCCCCACTTACTCGTGTGGTCATGCTTGTTACGCCCTTAGTTTGGCTCCGCAATGCTTTCTCCATTGCTCAACTTATTATCCTCTACCGCGACTCGCGGGGCTGGTCACGCCGTACCACCGAGGCGCTGGCTTTCCTCTTCATCATCTTCGGTCAGCTCTGCGATCTCGCTATCCTTGCCCTACTCTTGCTCGGTGTGAAGAGCTTTGGACGCAAAGATGAGGTTCAGTATGTGGGTAAGGAAGTGAGGTACAGTGAGAGTGTCGCGGGAAACAGGGATAGCGTCATGGCGGATAGACATTACATTTCTAACAATGTGAATGGAACTCCGACTGGTGATGGTAGGTCGACGTTTGTGGATTCCAACGGGGTTGAGAGGAGGGAGCCGGCGTATGTGCCGCATGTTAGTGTTTAAAGTTGGTGGGAGATGGGAAAGTGGGGAGAGTAGTTAACGATTTGGATGTCAAATTGGCCGACCTACGATTTTTTTCCTTTGTTCGATTTTTGCAAGCGTACGAGCGAGAATTGTAAGATAGTTAATGAGTAATGTGTATGAAATTTTGCTTCTAGAGAAGATGATTGAGTTGCTGTGCTCACGTGATGTGAGACGACGAAAAGTTACAAATAAGAATCACGAAGTAAAGCAGCCACCCATGCTGAATGGAACTTTGCCAATGTGGCATGGTTTGCTTTACAAGCCAATCATTCTACTCATTAATAACGGCCACTCATTCTCATCTTGTGCAATCCGTATAACGTATAAGATATCCATTTCCTAATCCTCTAGTTCTAAAATGTCCCATAACTAAAGGACTAATTAATTACCACGTAATGCATAGGCATCACCGATTAGAAACTCAATCATCAAACACACACACACACACGCACACGCACACGATATTCCCAACAACACATCTAAGCAAAATCATCAAGATGCAACAACAAGCTTCAAAAAACTCTCCTTCCAATCAAGCTGATCAAAAAAACTATAACATAGAAAAGAAAGCACGCGCAGTGCAGTGCGCGTCCGCCAGTGTAAATGCTTGCGGTGGGGGTATCTTAGTCGAAAACATGATTTTATCACCATCCAAACTGCAATCTCGCATTTTTGCAATCGCTTGTCAAAAGAAGAAACAATAAAAGGAAAATGGATCAAAGAGAAGAAGAAGCGAAGGGAAAAAAAGAAGGGAAATCAAACAACAGCTCATGAATACTCTTTCATGCCATCGTCACGAGCATGGAAGAACCCACTGTTGGAGAATCCCTCTTCCTTGGGCGTTGCCCACTCATCAGGCGATGCGGCATTTCCTGTGCCAGAAGACTCGAGGACCAAGTCATCAGAGTACATGCTCTCAGAGTCGTGTCTCCAGTCGTGCGGTCGCTGGTGCTGGGAGTAGTAGGTACTCTGGTTGTGTGCCATGGCGCGTGGTGTAGAACAGCTCACGCGCTGTTTGTCTTCAGAAGTCATAATGAGCATGTCTGGCGAAGGCGTGGGGTATGTCGCCCCACTGCCGGCGGCGAGCTTGTTTACTAGAGCTTGCAGGTTTGATACTTCAATCTGCAGTGCGTGGACGCGGTGCTCGAGTGCGATTCGCGCGTTGCGCTCAATTTCCAACACTGCACGCATGTCTTTCAGCGCCTTGGCTTGTTCATTGCTACCAGCGACGGGGAGAGTTGAAGTAGGAGAGCTCGGCGCATGCACAGGCTCTTCTACGTACTCGCTGCTGGTGCTCTGATGACGAAGATGAGAAGGCTCTTGGTGGATGCTCGGTGCAGAGCGTGAGTGCGACCGTGAGGCAGAGACGGAAGTGCTTCGGTCTCTTGAGCGAAGGCTCCGGGGTGCGTTTTCAAGTATAATAGTTTGTCTATTGTTTCGGGATGAAAGGCGGCGAGTTAGTGTTTCGAGATTAGAGTATTGGTTCTCAAGATGCATGAGCCGCTCTTCCATTGATAGTCGATTCGGATTTGGCGCCGGAAGAGGTGCTACCGGTGAGATTTCTTGGCCTTCGGCTTGAGAGACAGGTTCGACATGTCGTGCCGGTTGTGGCTGTGGTTCTGCCGGGACCGGCCCGGACTCTCGGCCGTTCTTCAAATCACCGAAATTGAAATCAGAAACGGTCGCGTAGACATCTTCTTCCTTTTCGTCCTGTTTTGACCGGTCAAGTCCTGCTGACGTGGGTGTTTGCGGATCATCCGCTTGCACAAGCGTGGCGCTCATTTCGTTGTATGATTCCGCCTCTGGCTCCCGGATCATTGGCTCCTGCATCTGTACGCTGCGGAACGTCTCCACCGTCTTTGCTGTTGCCGGCCGACTGTAAACACTGCCAGACATGTTGCTCTCCCGCCAGTACTTGATTTCGGCGCTGCGTCTCCTCTCGGTCGAAGCAAGGTCCTTGGCCATGTCACGAAGAGCATCTGCACTGCGTGACCTCCGCTTGTTGGGTCTCGAAGTACCGTGTGAGGGACTGGAGAGTGCAATACCAATTCGAGAAGGAGACATGTTGCCGTCCTCGATTCGCTCTTGCCAAGGCGCCAGCTTTGGTCGCGACTCGTCCAGACTGTGACGTTGGACTACCAGGCCTGGCACATTGGGAAGCGTAGCTCTTCGGCGCCCCGGCCGATTGTCATCAAAAGTGAGATACTCATCCGGTGGACTTGCTGGCGGCGCATTCACGTTCATTGGGTACGGCAGGTGCTGGCCCAAGGGGTGCAATGGCTCCAGCTCCTTGACGGGCAAATCAGATATCCGCGGTCCAACTGGTGACGGTGTTGGCCGTTGTTCTATTGGTGGTGTCGATCTTAGCAAGCCCGGATCCTATATCGTGTTAGAAATAAGGTGTCGCGTATTGCACAGATTACTTACGCTATTATGATAGCTATGACCACGGCGGGTGGTCTCATCCTGTTGCTGCTGATGCTCTGGTTCGGCCGTCTTTTTGCCGAACATTTTGCGAAAGACATTCCTAAGTCCACTTTTGCGCTTCCTTTGCGTCGCCTTTGCTGCCGCACTTTCGGGCGTTGACCGGAAAGGCGATGGAGATGGGGCTATGGTGGATGGGACAATGCTATCGCGCTGTACAATGCTAATGGGCTGCAGATTGCGCGGCGATCGTAACGGAGCATGGTCGCGCGGTTCCTCCTCTTGCTGCGGCTGGTCTCCCACGAGATTTGATCGCAGTGGCATTGGATGGTCTGGAACAGCCGGGGCAGGATGCGCCGGTCTTGGGGGAGTCGCCGACCGTTGGCGCTGCTCTTCCAGCGGAGCGACTGGCGGCTGCGGAGGATCACTCAAGGTGCCGTTTTCAGCAAATCTCTTCTCTTCCTCGTCATTAAGCGGCATGTCCTCGGTGATGGGGATTGGACCGCTGATCTTCAAGTTGCCTTTTCGGATCGCTTCAGCCTTCCAGCTGGCCCGGCGCAACAGCGCAGGCGAGGGTGCCGAAGGACTCATATCGGCGACGACGAAGCCTTCTCGCTGGAGCATGTGGATGGGACGGCGATTGTGGATGAGCAATCGTCGAGTGGGGTGGACGTCGGGCGGACCGCCTCTGGAAATTGCAGCCTGGACAACTGCGACAGGGGTGCCTCAGTTCAAGTAGTGGCTCTTCCAGCAACCATCACCAAATATGCAAGGTGATGTGCATTCGAGAAGGGTTGTGGAAGGGGGTAAGCGCGGCAGAAGGAATTTGTGGGTTTGTTCCTTGGGTGAGGGAATAAAAAGAAAAAAAGCAAACAGGAACCAAAACAAAGGCGGCCGGAGGAATTAAAGAAGAGAGATGGGCGAGGGTGAAGGAGGGCTAAGCCGAGTGTATGTATGTATGTATGTATGGGTGGGTGGGTGGATGGGTGGATAGATGGAAGGAGCGACGAGGTTAAACGAAACAAGCAGGCAGGCCAGACAAGCAAGCAGACGAGCAAGCGAGCAATGGGGCGTATGGAGCCACCGAGGGCCGGGTTTCGAGGCTTGGAGGAGGGCAAAAGAGGATGACGGGGTCGGGATGGGAGGGGCGCGTGGAGGGCCTATGTATCAAAGAGAGCGACGGTGGTGGACCTATTCGGACCAGGGTGTGTTGTGTAGAGTGGGGAGGGTTTGTCGGAGGGCGGGCATGGCGGGTGCGGGCAGGCTGGAGGCTATTAAGGAAATGGCGTCGTTGCGAATCAAGCAGTATGGCCGGCAACGCAGGCATAGGCCCAATAAACGGGGCGTTGACGGTGGCTATTCTGTGAGCGGCATGGAAGCATGGAGCATGGGGGCAGCATGGCGAAGACAGGTGGTCGCCAACACATGCACTCGACACGCCTGCATGGTCGTTGTTGCGCCTGTCTGGCCATGGTTCCTGTATGCCACCTGCACCTCCGACCAGGCGAGCCTGCAATCGATAAATCCGGTGCCATGCACGCGCCCGCTCTGCCCTCTGCCTCTGTCCATCTGAAACGTCGGCCTTGGGAGTGCATCCATTCATTCCTCCCTCTCCACCCTGTTCCTTGCACTGCGTCTGCACCACCATCCCGCCCACCTATCGACGACACGTCCTTGCTCGCCGCCCTCTGGCTGGCCTCGTCTGGCTGCCTGTACGCGCCAAACCCCGCAACTACACCAAATACCCACTACTTGCTTCCATACTTACCACTACCACGGCCTACACCCGACTATCCATTTACCCCCCCGTTTCCCGAACAAAGCCAGAACACAAGAACAAGCGCTGGCCACTCTCTAGGTGCATGCTCTCCATGTACCTACTTGCTCCTCCCGACCCACACCCCTTCGCCAACAAACTGCCCCCTCCCTCTCCTCACCATCTACCCTCACGCTTCAAACCTGCCCCAGACTCGCCTGTCCATGTCCCGCGTCCTCAATCAAGCCATCAGAACCCCACCCATCTTCTCGCTCCTCTAAACTCCGGAAAAAAGAAAGAAACCCCCCCCCCCCCTCCCTCCATGTGCCTTCACACCTTAACCCAAGCCCCCTGGCCTTCCCACATGTGCATTAACGTGTTTGAGAAGGGTACAGCGCTAAACCCCATTGAGTGCAACGAACACGCTGACACTTTGGGCCCGCGAACCGCTCTTTTCTGGCGCAACAGAAGGGAAAGCCTGCGAATCCACCCACCCACTCACACACACGCCTCCGCCCGCCCGCGCAAGCCTGCAAGCACACAAAAGCCCACATCCATACGCATTACCGTCTATCGTGACTTCGTTTGGTACTGCATCCTTGGCGCCCCATGTAAAGAAAGGGCCCAGTAGTAAGCCTCAGCAACAAACCCAGATAGACTTTGTGCTCGCGCCTTGCGTTATTGCATTAGAACCACTCTAACTTTTTTTTATTCGTGTCTATTGCGGCCCTGACAAGACAGAGAAAAAGCGCCTGCAACGTGGCAGAGCCTGGCGCGGCCGTTGACTTGAACTCTCTTCCTCCCCCCCTCCGTCTCGTACCCTCTCTTGCATGCCCGCGGCTTGTCTTGGTTCTTCGGTCTTAGCCGCGCTGCGCCATTGTATTGGATTCTATTGATTTCACGACTCGCCACCCTTGAACTGCGAACCCTCGAACCCGCTCATCACACACTTTGGCCTCTTCCGGCACATACAATTCCCCACAGAGACTTTGGTGGCGGCGTCACCGAAAGCAACATTACTCGCATTTTTTTTCTTCACACTCTCGTCTGTCTCGATTGCCCTCTTCTTTTCTTTTCTTTTTCTCCCCCCTCTTCTTCTCCTTCTTCTCTCTCGTCTCAGCGTTCCCACCCCGGGCGGGGCCTGTGCTTGCAACATACCATCCCTGTCCGCCGTCTTTCTACGTACTTACCCATATACCTATGCCGAGAGTGCCGACGGTTCCCACACTATAAGCGCGCAGCCTAAGTTCACATACATACTTACTGTACCTCATATAGAGAGCAATTGGTGCCGTCTCACTGCAGTGGGGTTCGTATTGTCCAACTCGGTGTTCCTCTCTGCGCAGTCCTCAGCCTTCCTTCGCCTTTTTTTTGACGCTGAACTACTGCAGCTAGAGTCATGGGCCTACCGCACAATCGCTTGCAGTGGCTTCGGTACCACCGCTGAACCAAACTATACCAAGAGTCGTGGCCGCCACAGCGCTTGGGCCCCCCTAGCCAATAATAACCCAC
>JAODYD010000001.1:346473-466574 GCA_026262445.1 Bipolaris bicolor | reverse complement strand
CCCCCCATGTCTGGCCCTCTCTTCCCCACCCCCACCACCTACTCTGGCCCACACGCACTACCCTTTCACGATAACCGCACACTTTTCTAACAGCGTTTGTTTGTGATGCCGTCTTTCTCGCCTGTCGATCCGGAATAATTCATCACCGGAAATATCTCTCACAACGGCAACAGCCATGTTACAGCCCTTTTTTCATGGTTGCTGACCGAGAGAGCACTTATCTCCCCGTCGTCCCGTTTGTGATATTACCTACACTTAATCGCCGTATACCTCCGTCACATTGGCGTACCTCAGATCAGCGTGATCTTCCAGATGCTGCATCCACGCTTTGAGGAACTTTGAACCCCTGCACACAAAGTAAAATCATACATACGTTAGCAAACTCATGTTCCCTTTTTGAAACTCGATTTTGTACAATGACGACGACCAAACTGTCATCCGCACCCTCGGAGCATCAAAATCGTGCTCCGACGGCCTGGGATGTGATCCATGACAGGGCAAGGGACAGGTGGGTGGATATGCTGCTTGTGACAACACAGGGGAGCGTGTATCACGGCAGTTTCATCTTTTGGGGGGGTCCCGCTCGGACTGCCGCTGCACTTCGCACTCGGGACGCAGCGCATGCACACAGCCTCAGGTTTCAGAACCCCCCAAAAAGACGTTGGATGACGAGGCCGCAAAGGGCAAACTGGAGGGACAAACAGGAAGAAAGTGGGCTGCCGGGGTCATGAATTCGGCAATCCACATGTGCGCACTTACTTGCTCATTGTCTCCGAATCTCCAATCACACAGAGATGCCGCTTTGGGCGTGTCATGGCCACTAATCCGGTAATCCTCATTAGCACATCATCACCACAGAGGCCCTCTGCAGCTGCCATTCTTTATGCGTGCCATATTAAAAACATGGCCTGACATTGCCGCAATACGAGTCTTGACTTACCGTTGAGTCGTCTCTTTTCGCCCAGGAAGCCAACTTCATGCTCTGCATTGCTCCGCACCGTGCTGACAATGACAGCTTCTTTCTCTCTACCTTGAAACCCGTCAACCGATCCCAGTTCCATGCCAGGATACTCTTCTTTGAGCATTCCACCAAGCAATGCGAGCTAGTCACGTCAGCATCTACTAACTATTCCCGCTTGTCCCTGCCTATTGTGCCCGACCAATTGTGGAGTCGGTGGCACTTTTTCCCGTCTGCAACAAATCCCTCCAAGGGGGAAAAGGGACGGACGAACGATACCTACCTGCGCATTGTATGGCGTAACAACTGCAATGTCCTCAGGCTTTACGCCGGCACCCACCAAATTTCTGACGTGCATTCTAACCAGTGCCGCCTCGGCCTCGTTAGACTTGCTATCGCCAAGACTCATACCTTTGCCACCTTTCCCAATCACGCCTTCGTCTTCGACCTTTTCGGGAAAATCTCCGCCTTGGGTATCCCAGAAGACGAGCGGCTCCGTAGTGTCCTCGGTCTCTTGCACCTCGTACTTCAGGTCCTTGAGCAATCGCGCCTTGACAAAATCTGCAGCCACAAGTTTCGAATCGTAAAGCTCGTCGGACGGAAAGCGCATGATCTTCTCATGCATTCGGTATTGCGTCGTTAGCATACGCTTGATCGACGGGCCGTGCAAGGCCAGAAGTCGATCGAACAGTGTCGTCTCCAGCGTTATACCTTCTCCTTGCTTTAACATGGATCTATCCGCGTTACCCTCTGCATCCTTGGTCTTCTTGTCCTTGCCCTTTTTGGCTGTCTTAGCCTCCTTGGAGTTCAGGGATTTGATCGTAGGCGGAAGCTGGAGATGGTCTCCTGCAAGTACTAGTTTATTCGCCTTTGTCCACAGAAGCGGCACCCAGCATTGTGCTTCCAACGCCTGACTTGCCTCATCCACAATAACAACGTCAAACTCTTGCCCCTTGAGGTGGAATCCACCTGCGCCGTGTAGCGTGGCCAGCACTACCTTGCTACCTGTGACCAGGTTGTTGACGCATCCCTTTTCTCGCTCTCGGAACTCTTGACGCAGCTCTTTCAGCTCAGTGTAGATCTGTCGTCGCTCCTTTCCATTACGCGTCTTGCGAATCGATGCCTGTTTTTCGTCCATTTCTTTGCGAACATCTTCTACCAATGCAGCCGCTTCTGAAGTCCGTGTGAGTACGTCTAGAGAGTGGCTGAGGACTGAGGGCAGTAGCCGCGCTGGATGCCCCAAGCGCACCATGGGTACCTTGTGAGAGGCTAGACGCTCGACAATATTGTCTACCGATATGTTGGACGGTCCACATACTAGCAGACGTAGCTTTTGCTTGAGTAACTGCAAGATCAACTCGATAAGCGTATGTGTCTTGCCTGTGCCCGGTGGTCCGTGAATGAGAGCGACCTCTCTCGAGGCTAACGCAAACCTAATCGCTTCTTTCTGACTATCGTTCAGGGAAGGATCGATCCACTCGAGTTTGTGTAGTGGATTCGAAGGATCATTAAGATCCGTTGGGAGTGGAGACGGCGACGCCTGTCCAAACAACACTCGCATGAAGGGTGAATAGTCCTGATCCCCTAGCTTCTGTAGCCTGCTCATAGTCTGGTTCATCCTAACCCCCATCATAAGCATCCACGTCAGAATCCAAGGGGAAAACAATAGAAACGTACCGCTTGTATGTGACATCGTTTGCCAACTTGACTCTAAAACACACATCAGCCTCATCAATCGAGTCCAAAAACTTCGTCTTAAAATAGCAGTAAAAACCCACATCCACAACCTGCCACCCCCGTTCACCCCATCCTCCTCCTTATCCAGCACAACCTCGACATTCTCCCGTCTCACCCTCAACACTACGCCCTCGGCCCCCCTCTTCGCCGCCTCCTTCTTCTCTCCTTTCTTCGCACTCGCCCCAACCTGCTCCTGCACCGCCACAATATCCCCCACACGGATCCCGTGTTCAGGGATATCTGGGGCCGCGCCTTTGTTTACGACTGCGCTGTCGAGTCCGAGCTCGAGCACGGTTTTGCCGCCCAACCCTGTGCGTATAGAGATGATGTTAAGGTTTAGGATTGCGAGGCCTGCCCGCGCCAGTGCTGAGGGCGTGTGCGACGTGAGTAGCTCGTTGGTTTCTGAAAGCTCCGCTTCTAGCTCGGCGGAGAGGAGCGTCAGTTGCTTGCTCGCAAACGAGGGTATGTCGGTTGGCTGTGGCATTTTGTTTTGTTTCTTTTTGCCTGGTTTTGGTTGGTTGTGGTGGCTTTGGCGGGCGCTGGGTGGGATATGGTGGGGTAGTTTATTTGGTGTGCTCAAGTGTTACTTTGGCGCATGTCTTTTATGTGATTTGCAAGCTGGTTAAAGAGGCCGCTCTGAAATACTGGCATGTGATTTTCAAGTACCGCTTTGCATTGTGTGTATGGATGGGAAAATGAACAGTGCGAAGCGCGTTATCGTCATTGCCCATTCAGTGTCGCGTTCTGCGCTAGCCTATCTTAGCCTAGCTATTCCAGAGGTGCAACGAGCGCGGGGTTTGCAAAGGCAGTATTCATCAGATGGTGGAAACATATTCACCTATTACAATTTATTAACAAGTCTATGGTTGGAAATTAAAAAAAATTACTGGAGGTTTTCTAGTGTGCAACCCGGTATATAGTATCCAGTCCTGTCCATTACATATGCGGCATGTTAGTACATAACTTCTACACAGTAGCCCGTGAAATTGTACAACCAGAACTTCTCTGGGGCAGACAAGTTAGTCCCATTCGTGCTCACCACTGGTAAGCTTTTTTGATCCTGCGTCAGCCATGTTTCGTCCAACTCCTTCCTAGATGCAAAGCCCATTATCGGAGACGATGGCCCCAGCAACCACCAATTGATGGGCTCCAAACACTTAAGATTCTCCATTGGCTCCCAACTGCTATAACTCCCGTCGACCGTCTTGTTTGTTTCCATACTCGCAATGACAATAAGGCCGATCATAAGGCCCGTGAATAAAATGGTGTAGAGCCTGTACCACGTGCTGGATATGCACGGTAATATGGTGTTTGTCGTCTTGCCTCGGAAGAAGAACAAGGTAAAAGTGGCGGCGGTTACAGTAGCGAAGAGGAAATAATACAAGCTGAGTAAGAAAGAAGTAGTGGTATAATGCGTCACTCCGCCCTTAATGCTTGGTGCAATGCAGAAAACTGCCAACACCCAAACCCCCCAAAGTATGCCCAGAAAGAAGGAGCGGAATATACGGCTGCCCCAAGAGGATCCAGGAGACCTAAAGCCGGCGGATTGGAACCTCGATACTAGTAGCGGGTCTAGTCCAGTGCGAGATTCATGGACATTGATCTCATCATCCTTATCAGGCCTCTGTGAACTTTGCGAAGTCATCTCCCACATAGAGTTTGTCCGCTGCCCATAATCCTGATAAACGTAGTCTTCTGTCAGCCATGCGGCGGCGCATAGTCGCAATAGTCCCAAAATCGCAAGCGGGAAGAATATCGTATCGACGCCGAATCCAACACGACCTGAAAGCATCGAAGACCCAGAAATGGCTCCAATCAAAATCATAAGGGCTGAGACTCCCTGCAGAGTCGTGATGACAGTTTTTACGGTTGTCAACGAGAGGGGCCTTGCGTGCGTAGTTTCTGGATATCGCAAGCAGTACGGCGCAGTAACAGAGGTCATGTGTTCACTACCGTCCCATCCATTCGAGGTCCAGAATATCGCGTTACTAGCCGCAAAGTCTTGCCGACTCCAGTTCAAAGCACGAATTCGCCGGTCCGTAATGGCAGCGTAGCGCCAAATGATAGATGTGGGATTGTAAATGCAAATGTGATCGTACCATTTGAGTTGACGGTCCGTGAGATACGAGATCGGAGGTGCTCCTGAAGCCACGTGCTGCGAAGGGAGAAAGTCGTGTTAGTCTACGGACAAAGTTTTTCTTTTTTTATAAAATACATGTATCGAGCGATACGTACAGCTATCAGTGGTGCGAGACAGAGTGTGAACAACGCGATCCACTCTGGAAAAGTAATGCATTTGCTATTAAAGCGCAAAGGCATTATGCTGATCTCGAAATTCGCCATCAGGGATCAGGAAAGAACGTGGAAGAGTTGAACATATGGTTTCCAGCAGGAGAGCTGAAGCAGCGAAGCAGCCATGCCCTTTGCCTACGTGTAAGAGGTATCGAAGGGCATTGGGGTTGCAGAGCTGAAAAGAAAAGTGCTGTGCGCAGATTCAACATCCTTGCTGGCCAGGAACAGCGCGCTTCTATTTGTATTGTCCGTGTCAGCCTACAGGTGCATGCAGGTGGGGCGTAGGTCCTCAGGTGGAGCCTGGCTCAAGGTGATGGATTTACGATCAAACTTTAGCTATCGTGTTCTTGCCAAATTTTGATAATGCACAATAGGAACGTGTGTCTTTTTGAATGTGAGATCATGTCTTACAGTCCCATCCAAGCGAATCGGCAACGCTTGATGTGCCCATTGTATGCAAAGCTGACAGGTATAGGAGACATCATCCTGCTGTCCGCCTGAAGTGGATCAACCAATTGTCTCGTGTTGTAGCCGAGGGGGGCTGAAAGCTGTAACTCAGCCGCACAAGACCTTGCATTTATCCGAGAGCGTACGCAACACCGTTATCGAGTCTGTCTTACGCAGTGCATCCAGACGCGCTCGCGATAAGAGCTGATTAAGCGTTTCATGCGCAGATAGTAGTTTCCAACTGCTATTGGGCCGCCGTGCTGTGATGGACGTGCTTCTGTGATGGTGTTGCTTGAGCATTTCGTCATTATCAACTCATTTAGTAACAGACGAAATGTATTGATGATCTGCACACCAACAGAATCCTGCGGCATAGCGGTCCGGCTTGTGGAGACTGGCTTTCATAGCCAGCATATGGCACTTGTAGAAAGGAATCAACCCCTTTTCCCTACGAACAGTATGCCAAGATGACCAGGCCCTTAAAATAGATCGGACGAATGCGAGTATGCTTATCGATAAGATGTCTAACGTGGATCGTCTCACGTGACCGTGTATAGGATTGTAGTAAGAAAGAATGATTTGCAATAATTGAAAATCAGCACTAACGTCGATTATCTCTGCAAACTTCAGAAGACCAAAAAGATTTTGGATTATTTCTATCCCATTGGCGGCAGCTGCTAAAACTCACAATCGATATTTGCTGGTCACCCTCATCACAAGTGCTTATGGATTACTGGAAAAAATGACAAGGAAAATCAAAACGACATTATCAAACTCTGCCTTCCTCTCTTGTTTACGGCCGTATAGAAAAAGGAGCGAGCGACTGATCATGACCTGGGATCCCTTGAGTACGCTGTACCCAAAGGAGCCATATTTTTTCGGCGAGAAACATACCCCACAAGTCTTGTTAAGTATGCTTCGCAGAAATCCCCACGCACGGCTATTAGCAGCCGAAATATCTTGACCAATTGAGCGCTGGTTCCTGTTGCCAAGGATGACTGCTTACTCCATGATTATACCACTAGATGCTCGGACATTGTTCGTTGTAGGGTTGATCTTCCGTCGCGTTGTCACATGTGGTATAGAGTTTTGCTTTGTAGCGACAAAGAAAATGTACCGAGGCGTCTTTGTTAATTAACAATACTTGAAAATGCATCGGCAGTCTAGTTTAGTCAGAGTATGGGGAAACCACCCCTGTTCACTACCCCGCATTTTGAGCCACGCGGGACTACCCAAGCCAATCCGTAGAGGCAATACCTCCGCCGTTAATGCATTGAAAGATGATAACTGGCCAAGCTTCGGATCATCTACGAAAAACGGATTGGGGACTACACTTTGCTGACCGGGATAACGAAGCCGTACTATCCATCCCACTACATACGTCACCACACCAAAGTGCATGAATCGCATTCTCTCACACTTCTTCGGGAAAAAAAACCTATCCAGAAGACAGAGACCAGGGAAAAATTATAAGAATGAATTTCTCCACCCTCCATTTTATTGCTGTTGGCACTGTTCGCCAGACTATATTTATGGTGTGCCAAATTCGTCCGCTCAGTGATTGCTAGCCTCATGACCTACGAAGTAGTACGAGTAAGCGCCCCAAGCCATGTAATAATAGCCCAATCCTCTTCTGGATACTTCCCCTGGTTGGTGTGTAGCGCGATTTCATCTGATAGGTTGTATTCATCGTTTCTACAAAACCTACTGCACACGCGAGGCTGATGGAGGGTACCCCACCCAATAGAGCCTGACCTGCACTCCAGGAACCAGGGAAGTATCTATCGGAGCAGGGTTACTTTTAATATCACGGTAAATCTGGGAATCGTATCGAGAGCCCACAGGGAATCCATCACATGGACATCGTCGATGTACCTTTTGCCCGAGGTTGGTGCCTGAGAAGGGGCTTGCTTGCTTGTGAAATTGCATCCACCAAGTGGTTAAGTACCATGCTACTTGACCGTTGACGAGAAAATCACAAAGCTTTTCAACTTCACTTTGTGCCATAGAAGGGTTTGTCGAAAAGAGTATTCCATCATGAAGTTTCTAGCGGCCCTAGCTCTCCTCCCATTGGCCTACGCGGCTCCAGCGACCCTCGCCAAGCGTGCAAACCCTACAGTGATTGCGCCTTTGCCCAAAGCCACTGTTGTCGGTGTCGATGCTCTAGATGTCGAGTCTTACAAAGGAATACCCTACGCAAAGCCACCTATCAACCAGCTACGACTCAAGCCGCCTCAGCCATTGACTGCCGACCTTGGAATGGTTGATGGCACCGGCCAACCAAAGGCATGTCCTCAATTCCTCCTTAGTGTAGAGGGTTCAAGCATTCCTTCGAATGTTCTGGGAAACATACTCAACATCCCCTTCTTCCAAACAGTCACCAATGCTGGAGAGGACTGTTTGACCATCAATGTGCAGAGGCCATCCGGTACAAAGCCTGACGCTAAGCTACCGGTACTTTTCTGGATCTTTGGCGGTGGCTTCCAACTTGGCTCAACTCAAATGTATGATGGAACCAGCCTAGTCCGTGAATCTGTTGAACAAGGCAAGCCCATTATCTTCGTGGCTGTCAACTACCGCGTCGGAGGATTTGGCTTCTTGCCTGGAAAAGAAGTCCTCCAGGACGGCTCTGCTAACCTCGGATTACTCGATCAACGACTAGGATTGGAATGGGTTCAAGATAACATTGCTGCCTTTGGCGGTGACCCAACCAAGGTCACAATCTGGGGAGAGAGCGCTGGCTCCATCTCAGTGATGGACCAGATGCTACTTTACAATGGTGACAACACCTACAAAGGCAAGCCTCTCTTTAGGGCGGGAATTATGAACTCCGGTTCCATTGTTCCTGCTGATCCCGTAGACTGTCCAAAGGGCCAAGCTGTCTACAACAAGGTAAGTTCTCAACCAGCCAAGCACATGCTCTTGAGGCTAATTATATGACAGGTTGTCGAGGAAGCTGGATGCAAGAGCGCAAGTGACACTCTAGCATGTCTCCGCACAACCCCATACACCAAGTTCCTTAATGCTGCCAACAGCGTGCCAAGTCTCGCATCTTACTCTACAGTAAATCTGTCCTACCTTCCACGTCCCGATGGAAAGACTCTTACAGACTCACCCGATGTCCTGGTGAGAGCTGGAAAGTACACCAAGGTCCCTTTCATCGCTGGTACCCAAGAAGACGAGGGAACATTATTCGGCATTTTCACCCTTAACATCACCACAACCAGCCAACTCACAAACTACCTATCCACCCAGTTCTTCAACAGCGCCACACGACAACAAGTCGAAGATCTAGTCAGCAGCTACCAGACCACCACCGAAGACGGAGCACCCTTCCGCACCGGCTTGCTCAACAACTTCACTCCCCAATTCAAGCGCATCTCCGCCATGCTCGGCGACCTGAGCTTCGTCTTGACCCGCCGCCTCTTCTCCGAGGTACACACCCAAGTGAACCCAGGCGTGCCCTCATGGTCCTACATCGCCACCTACAACCACGGCACTCCGCTCCTCGGCACGTTCCACGCTTCAGACCTTATCCAAGTCTTCTTCGGCATTCTCCCCAACAACGCCCGTAGGACAATCAGAGGCTACTACTTCTCTTTCGTCCACAACCTCGATCCAAACGTCGGTAATGACTTCGACAACTGGCCGCAGTGGAGCCAGAGCAAGAAGTTGATTAATTTCGGAGCGAACAGTAACAGCTACACCGACGACAACTTCAGGTCGGATTCGTACGATCTGGTGAAGAAGAACGTCGATAGCCTCAAAGTCTAAGAGCTCAGCTGGGTTATTCCTGAGCTTCTTCGTAGTGGTAGAAAGTAAAAAGTTCATTTCAAGTGTTCTTATGTGATTTGCGTGTATAATGTGTGATTGAAACAATTAGTGCTGTTTGGGGTGGTTGTCTGTGCCCTCACTGCGCTGTTTTCGACGTAACTGTTGTCGTTGGATATTCGTCGCATCAGTAAGCTCGACTTTACTGCCTCGGCACAACAAGGCCATATTTTCGTTGTTCTCTCCAGCATTATCCCCGCTTGTGATACGTCGAGAACGGGATGGGCCGTCCAGGTCGCTGCAAACTGATACCCTGGATTCAAAAGAACGTGATTACTAGCATATTGCTGCAACGGCCCATTTTTTCATGTTGACAAACACTGCTCAATGATCATTGCGTTCGAGTTCCCAGACTTGAGCCTAGATTGTTAACGTTCTGGTACTACACGATAATAGTGAGGCGCCAATGAACTTGGCTCTTTATGCCTCAATGATCAGGATGACTAGCTGGGAATTTTCATGTTTCACGATGCTCCTCAAACGCAAAAAAGGTGCCACGAGCCAGTTGTCTTCGCCTCGACTATTCAACACCATCAAGCACAAAAATAACGCAAAAAAGATATTGGAGCTCACACGAGCTCCGGCTTTGACTCAGCCGAGGTTTGAACTCGGGACCTTCAGTGGGCCTAACAGGTTGTTAGACTGACGTGATAACCAACTACACCACCGAGCCTTGTTCGATGAAAAATTTGAAATTTGCAAAATATATATAGAAGTCATTACATGCGACGAAGAACAACCGAATATTCGGTCTTCTTGGTGGTTTCTACGAGGACTGCAGGTAGGCCGTGAAATTTTTGCATAGCGCGGGGTTGCTGGAGCGGATCCGCTTGAACAGCCCTGCCCCACTACCAAAGGCTTCTCTTCGTCCGAGAGCTTTTGGAACGAGTGACAAGTTGAGGTTCCAGGTCTTGCCTGGTAGCTTGACACGTTGGAATAGTTCTGGAACTGTGTGTTCAATGCATTTCAAACGGCCGTGAAGTAGTTTGGCGCGTATACGCGGTTCTCTGTGACGGTGACAGCAGATATTCTTCGTCTGTGCCACCATTGGAAAATTCCGCCACATGTGTGATTCAAGAAGGTTGAAGTGCATCGTGTTTCAAGTCGGCGCAAAGTGTTCCGTTGAAACGGCTGCTGCATGTGCAGGGTACTTAGAGACCTCCTTTGGTTCGTGCCATTTCTGACTAACTAATATTGGAATAGTTTCCAGCATCGCGCAATCTCAAGTACTGCTCGGAAACCTACCGGTCGGTAACGGTGCCCATGTAAGCTTGAATAGAGTTTGGCGCTGCATTGCCATCATGGCAACTACCTGTGGAGACGTACCCGTCCTCTGGAATTATCAATAGCCTTGGTACAGCTGGGCGGATGCTTGAGCGCGATATGAGTAACGAGGAGAAGAGCCAGAGAAGCCCTCCCGATACATCTCGGTAAATGGTCTTCGGAAATATACACGCGACCACTAGCAGGGATCCCTTTTGGTGGTGGCAAAGACTGCCAGTACAGGAGTTTGAAGGTCGAGACTGCGCGCAGAGGGGAATTGAGGGAACCCCAGACAACCACTGCCGTCTCTTGCTGCCTTTCTCCTTTCCTCGCCCCCGCCGCACTACTTTCCCCCTCTATAGGGCCCGACACGTCCCCTGAACAATCGCAGCTAAGTCTGACACCAAGCCACTGAGCCTTAATACCTGGAGTATATCTTAAAATGGCGATGGAGCTGCAAGAACGATCGACGGCAATGTAGGCACGCGTCAGCCAAACGCGGGCGCGCGTCAGTCTCTGCAGATGGCTGCCCATTCACGAGAAGCAGCACCTCAGGCCTCGATATCAGGCCCCACCATGTGTCTGGAGAAGGAGCAAGTTCAGCGGCCTCCCCATGGGCCAAGCATTCCAAGTGTTGCAACTTAGTTGGATTTAAGCCATAAACGGAGTCGCTTGGCTCCACAAGTCAACAATACGCGAAGCAACTGCCACGTCTTGAAATCTCCCACTACGTTTCCGAGTCGTAACCCTGGTACTCCGCTCCACGCAGCTAAGACGCCAAGTGTTGCGTTGGAGGCTTAGCCTTTTTCAAGCACATCGCCGAGCGATGTCAGTCTGGATCCCAATGACCCTCAGACGAACACCCACGAAATCCAACCACCCGTGCCTGAGGCAACGGCTATTGTTACCTGTTGCGGTAGGTAACCCCCCCAAACGCCTTTTCGCTAGAATCTCCGCTTCACATATACTTGGCAATTCAGCCTCGTGGAGCAGCGACAGGCTTGGAAACCCAAGCATTGCTGCTCATCCCGCAATTTACAGGTGTCAAGGCCTTGGGTTCAGCTTGGCAACACCTATAGTTCTCCACGATCAGTCATTGGGCTTGACATCTCCAAGGGCACTCTACTTGCCAATGTCCGTGAAGTACGGCTGCTATGCGATTACTATTCAGTGTTGATCCGAATTGTTGCTACTATCCCCACACTAAACAGTTAGACTATAGAAGCGTCTTACCAGTCTAACTTCAAGACTACCTATACTCCACAGCGATCATTGAGGCCCCCATCAATATTGAGGCCTCGGCCTTTGTGAGGTCAAAGACCCTGGCTATTGACCCGCTTTGGGCGTTATCCCTGTGCATTGAACTCGCCAGCTAGCATGAATTCTGCACTAGTCTTCCCTTACAACAGTTCTAACCCAACATCAAACAGTCGAGGAAGCTTGGCAACGCTGGTCGGAGAAGTAAGGCTCTGCCATGCTGTGCTTGTAGGACTTGGCACAGCTTCATTAAAGTTTCATACCACTTTGAAGCTGGTTAACGTATCTTGGCATAGGATGTGACAGTGCTCGTCCGTAGTCACTGTGGAAGTTGGGTATACACAGTATAAGAAGATGTTCAATCCACAGTCTTCTGTTCTTCAGTCCGGTCACTCACTTTCACTTCTTCACATACTCTTCATTCACTATCCTCGCCGTGCGAAGTAATTTACTTACTACAATCACCTATTCTATATTTTTGTGAATCATCACTACCCGACAACTACTATCTTTTACTCCTTAATCGAAAGATTCAACAAACCCAAAACTCGCAAACATGCTTCCTCAACACATCCTCGTTGCGCTCGTCGCCACCGTCGCTGCCGTCCCCCTTAACATCAACTTGGGAGCCTACTCGCCTGCCTTGGTGGTCGGTGATGGTGAAATCTCGCTGGGATCAACAGA
The DNA here is from genome assembly GCA_026262445.1 of Bipolaris bicolor. Lineage (NCBI taxonomy): Eukaryota > Fungi > Ascomycota > Dothideomycetes > Pleosporales > Pleosporaceae > Bipolaris > Bipolaris bicolor. Next base: position 454,105 of record JAODYD010000001.1, on the reverse strand, counting down.
ATCAGCATCAGAACTGATGGCTACATTGGCTTCAGGAGCAGCAGCAAAGGCTGGAGGTGAGGGCGCCGCTCCCGCAGCTGGCGGTGAACAACCTGCAGGACAACCAGCTGAAGGTGCACCAGCCAAACGATCCAACCTCCGTCGCGCTATCAACGACATCCTCGCCAAGCGCGCTCCCGTCGAGCCCAAGATGGAAGCCGTCGAGGAGGCCATGCAGTGGATCAAGCGCGATCTCGCCGGCTTCAACGCTGCTCTCGGCTACGCCAAGGAGGCCCTCAAGGACCAGCCCAAGGTCGAGCTCGGTACCGAGAACGCTGGTGTCGGTATCATTGTCAACCCTGGTGTCAACGTTCCCGCTGGCTCTGCTGCCGCCGGTGGCTCAGAGAAGAAGGAGAAGCGCGACGAGGTCGTCGAGGAGCAAGATGCGCCCAAGATGACTCTTGTCGCTATCACCGAAGTCTAAGTGATATACTTATTACCTTGGCTTTTTTTACCCTCCATCGGCACTCCTTTTTTCCCCCAACTCGCAATTAACGAGATTTACCGAACACAAATCGGTGGCGGGATGATATTGCAACGGATTTGAGCGCGGAGTTTTTTTCTTTTTGTTTCCTTTTCTATTACCAGCGAGTATCGCCAGGTCTCATGTATACAACAGATCTGGAGATTGAGGAGTTTTTGTCACGGATGGTTATGTATGGATATTGATTGTAGAAGGAGGCTCTAAAAAACGACGCTTGGATTGTGAATGTGTTAGAGGATTTAAAATTTCAAATCTCAAATCTTTTGATGAGGAATCCCCTTTCTTCCAAATTTGGCTTCGAATCGTGATGAATATCCGGCCCGCTTGGTAAGTCGACAACATCAGAACCATTTTCCGGATATTAGATAAACCCGCAGATCCAATAACTTCATGGCAGGCATTGGTTGACAGATGCAACTGTTCGCCCTGTTATGCGGTGGAGTCGCGTACGTACCCAGTGACTGACCGAATCTAGCAAAGCTGTGATCCTTGAGACGTGGTATTCGTCACCTTCCATCTTCGAATTAAGCTACAGACCCAAGTCGCAGCCAAGTCTCAGTAACGTCGTACCGATTCTTGGCAGGCTACCCATGATTCATGGTTCATCGCGGACCATGAAACATACGCTTGGCGGAGATGCGGGTGGCCGAACGCGGGATTTTCTTCTTCATGAGCAATAGTAAAATTATTATTAAGATTGACGAAACCGGATGTGGTAATTCCATGGATTGCATTCAACTGTTGATGGCAGTCGGGGAATTCCCGCCGCCACAGAGGTGCTGTTACGAGTAAGGAGCCTTCGGTCTCAACCTTGCGTACTAACGACGCTGCCAGAACTTCCAACTCTTCCCCCTATCCTTTTTTTCCGTACTTCCAACCACATTACCGACCACCTTTTGATCCATTTGGTCGAGCTTATAGTTTTTGAGGAAGAATGACAATGGAAGGATAGGTGCAGCGCAGCAAAGGGCACCAATGAGGAGATAACGCATCGTCTCTTGGTATGCCCTGTTGATCGCGATACGAACAGGCGAGCCAGGTGGATAGGTGGCATAATCCGCAGCCACTGTAATACTGCCGTAGATTGTTGCCCAGTCTGCTGCATTTGCTTCAGGGAGGTACTGCTGAAGCTTTGCAGGAATGTAAGTTGACCAAATCGCGCCAGAGATAGCTGATCCAACAGCACCACCAACTTCAAGGAGCGTAAGCCACACAGTCGTTGCCGCTGCAACTTGTTGATGCGAAGCCGATGCTTGAACACCGAGTTGTACCGGGACGTTGAGAAAACCACCGCCGATACCGACCACAATCTGAGTACCTACAAGTGTAGCCGTGGACGCGTCTTGCGTGCGGTAGGCTAGCATGAGGCCCATTCCCAAGAGGTAGATGGCAGATCCGCAAGTGACATAGTACTTGTAATGGCCTGTATACTTGATCATGAGTGAGACTACGACCGACGAGACTGTCGAACTGAAGCTGAACACTCGTGTGATATAGCTGGCGGCAGTGAGGGACTCGCCCTGAACGATCTGCAGGTAGGAGTAGAAGTACGGAAAGACCGACATGTAGAATGCCACTGTCAAATTCTCAGTAATGTCCAGTTGTCAAGTTCGGTTATGACTTACTGAAATAGAAGAACGCTATCAAGACACCCGCGATGATGGTTCGCTCCTTGAATAACCCAGGTGGGAAAAATGCGATTGGAGCTAGCTTCTTGCTAGTCTCCCACAGTGGAAACAAAAGTAGTAACACACCGCCAACTACAAGCATAGCGATCATGCTTGGATTGGTCCACTTCCCGTCGGCATTTGGAGCTAGTGTAAGTGGCAACAATATCAAAGAGATTGCAGCAGCAAATAGTAACAGCCCACCAGCATCAAGATCAAACCAGATATTCTTGATGACTTGGAAGGCGCTGTTACCTCGAAACGGGCTGGGGACTTCGAAGCCCAATTTTTTCGCTCGCCGTTGATTCGTAAAGAGGCTGACTGCCAATGGGATGAAACAAATCGGCAAGATGATAGCCCAGATCCCGTATCCCCATCTCCAAGTAGTATTTCTAAGAATCGACTGTCCAACCTCTGGTCCAGCCCAGGTCGTCCATAGAAAAGGTAGATCGAATAAGGTTGAGAATAGTGCACGGTTCAACAAGTCCGTGGTGTCGGCTACGAAGATCTGCTGCAAGACCTGCAATCCGTTGAAGCCAATCGACCAAAATATTTGCGCGCCAGCAAATGTTTGAACGCTATTGGAGGCGGCCTGCATGATATAGCCGAGAGTGTACAGAGTGACGATGATAGTAAAGGACTCCAGGCGACCGAAAACATCAGCGATCTTTCCTGCCGGAGGTTTGATGACGGCTACATAATTTCGTTATTGGCTGCTCGTAGGCACGAAACGATGAGCACTTACAGGCGACCACGCCCTGTACAACTGTGACGGTCGAAACCAGAGAATGCGCAGAAAAGGCACTTGTTGCAAATGGTACCAAGGCACCCGTGACTTGGATCTCGAGGGAGGTGACATTGGCGATGAGGAGAAGGCTGGACATTAGGTTAGTTTGTTGACAATGTATCAAGAACAACCAACTTACGAGACATAGGCGACGATGAGCGATGCCTTTGTCCACGCCTTGCTCACTGCCTCGATGCGCTTTACACCAGCCTGAGCGGTACCTTGACCCGAAGTTTCGCCCGGAAATGTTTCATGGCCGTAATCCGCATCCTTTCCAAACTCTGGATTCTCAGTTCGATTCTGAAGAACTTGGCCATCAAGACCCCCATCAGGCCGCATCGAGTCCCTCATAATCGTATCCAACAAAAAAAAAAGAGTCGAACCAGTGGTGAGGGAGAGGGCGCGTCGAAAACCGAGTTTTCGCGGAAACTCCCAGGGCAACGGTACGGCTGGGACGCTACTTTATCTGATCGACCCTGCGTTGCAACCCTGCTGATTCACCCGAACGGGTTGACCGACAGCGGTGTGCTATTGGCAATTCATTTTACCGCCAAGGAGAGCGGTGACTTGGCCGACGAGACTTTCACCACGCGACCATTCCTCAGCCCATCCCGCAAGTCTGTGCGATGACCACATGGCGCACCCATGTACCGCGTGTTGGAGTCTTATAGTTCGTTCACTAGTGATAAGCTCCATCTTATCTGATCCTCCTGGCTGGAGAAGGTCCTTGGCGTGAATGGTGGCGGCTTGGAACGCCGAGACTATGTGCAGGGCTAGACTTGATGGTTTTTTCTTGGGCGGCCTAAGAAAATCGTATTTCGGCCAGGCCGAAATCCAACTTGTGTTTTTCTGATGTTTTCTGATGGTATGTATACTGCAGCTGTCAGCGCTGAATGAGGTTACGTCAAGTGTCAAAACATGTCGTGTGAGGAGATACAAGACCAATGCAGTGACCCCCGAGCTCTTTAAACATTACCTTACGCGTGGTCGCCCCATGACATGGCGCTGTAAGACCCAAAATTTCCCGAACAAACACTCAGCCGCCCACTCCTCGCAACATTATAGTACCGTGACCTGCCAAAGTCAAGGATCCAGGATCGTTGTTCAGCCGAATCATCCGAAGCGGGGTTGTCTTCACGTCCCTAAAGCATATCATCGACAACACCATGCCCAGTCGAAAAAAAGTTGACAATATTTGAGTTAAGACTCAAATATTTCGCAATGTCAAAATGCCAATAATATACGCATATGCTCATTAGGTTGGCCATGAGGGCCAGGCTTGCCGTATTAATGTACATGACAAACGAGATGGGACTGCTCTACCTCACCGTAGGACAATCCCAGCAAGTAATTGAGCCCAGTATCCTGATTACGGCTCGATATCCTTGTCCTTCGCTGTTGATTCCCTGTTCGCTTCCCCAGCAGTATCACTGTCTCTAGAACTCTTCTCTATCTCTGCTGCACTGGCGCCATTCTGGACACCACCCTCGCCGCTCGCAATCTCCTTCTTCAACGCCAACTCTGGGTTCAACGCCTCAAGCTGCTGCCTTGTCTTACTGTTCATCTCTTCAAGGCTAGGTACCACCCACTTTGAGCTTTCCCAAGGCTTGACTCCCATCAAGTACATCGTATCGATCTCCTCCAGGGTACGGCCTTGGCCCTCGATAACGAAGAAGTAGACGATGAGACCGCCAAGTACATTAGTTCCAGCAAAGACGTAGCCGTAGCGGAAGTCGATGGCTCCAGTAATGAATGGGGTGAAGAACGCCAGTAGGAAATTCCAGAACCAGTTTGATGCTGTTGACAATGCCATGGCTTTCGCACGGTAACGGCTGGGGTACAGCTCACCACAGATTGTCCAGCTAGCCAACCATCAGCAATTTGTGTGTTAAGGAAGGGACATTTACTCACATCATCGGTCCCCAAGTCGTAGCAAATCCAAAAATGAAGAAACAGGCAAAGCATATCATAGCCGTTGCTGCGCTCTCCGTATTCTCTGGATTCTCTCGGTCCAGCGAAAAGTGGCCAACAGACGCAAAGATCAAGAAGCAGATGAACATCCAGCACGAACCGGCAATGAGTGACTTGCGGCGGCCATAATGTTCAACAATATACAAGCCGTAGAAGGTGACCCCGAAGTTTATGCCGTTCTACTAATGATTAGTCTGGACCTCAAGCAACTTCTGGGATCAGGAAGACTAACAAGGATCATCTGTGTTACGAACGAATTCTTGATACCGGTACCCGCGAAAACAGTGGTGCCGTAGTAGAAGCTTCAAAGTGTCAGTGCAATCTCTACGAATAGGGGTAGATACTAACAAGTAATTGGCTCCTGTCAGTTGTTGGAACATCTGCAATCCCATACCGATCGCAATACGATATGCCATCTTCGGCGCCGACCACATCCCGATCCACTCCTGGATAGGATTATTGGTGATTTTGCTCTCAGCTTCCAACTTCTCCCTCATCTCCTCGAGTTCCATCTGGATGGCGTAATTGTTTTCAGGTACACCATATACCTCGACCATTGTCTTGGTAGCTTTATCCACTCTACCATGGCGGAAATTGAAGCGGGGCGTTTCGTCGAACCATAAGATACCAACGGCGAGAATCGCAGCGGGTACGAATGAAAGTCCCAACGTGATAAGCCATGAAGCCTTCTTACCAGATTGGTGCTTTTCAGCTGCATAGTTGAAAACGGCAGCAAGGAAGATACCAAAGGTGATCATGAGCTGGTAGGTTGAGATGAGAGCGCCACGAATATGGCGCGGAGCCGTTTCCGCCTGCACGTCATTAGCCTCCGGTACATTTGCCCGTTACCACAACTACATGTGTACATACCTGATACATTGGCACGAGCAAACTCATGGCTCCGACTCCCAGACCAGCAACAAATCTGCCCATCATGATCTGATACCATTTGTCGGTTGCAGTCATTTGTACTATGAAACCCACAGAGAGGATGCCACACCAGGCAATGATACTCATCTTCCTACCAATCTTATCCGCGATCGGTGCCGCAATGAGCGCTCCAAAGAGTGTACCAATAGACAGCAAAGCGACAATGAGACCCGACCTCACATTGGAGAAGTAAAGTTCACCATTGCGGTGTCTTTGACCGAAGCGACGTCGGAAGTCGACCATCTCCAGGAAACCAGAGATTTGACCAGTGTCATAGCTGCGCAACCATGGATGTTAGCAAAGGAGCGAAGTAGTGCAGTCATAGAAAGAGGGGAGTAATGAGATGGCATAGCGAAGAAGAGAGAGAAGTATCCATACCCAAAAACGAAGCCTCCCATCGAAACTAAAACTCCCATCCCCAATCCCGCTCTGGTCAAGCGAGGCAGCGGCGTATTATCATATCCAGCATGCTCACCCACCCACCGCGACGATTTCTCGACCGGTCCACTACTTGTCAACCCCTTGATCTTCTCCTTGATCTTGTTCATTACTATTCACCTCTGTCAAATCTCTTTCTTATAATTAACTAGTAGTAGATCTGAGTACTGGTTCAGAAAAGAACTTAGGCGTAACAAGGCATCTTGCGGCTCTTCTACATTGCGTAACCCACCCCACCTTATATACCTGAGCATGAAGCAGGCAACCCATTTGTCAACTCGGAATCCGGGATTCTAATCCACCCTTGTTCGCTGCTGACTGCATGTTCATTCGTTTTCTTTCCCCGCTTCCTGGACACCCCCGTGGCCACGAGACCGGGTGTTGGCTGGTGTGCGATGGCGATGGCGACGTGTATGTGGGGCGGAAGGGTGCGGATGGTACTGTAGTAATACTGCTGATTTGGTGCATCATGTGGCTCTGAAGAACCGTTCTTGAATCGTTCCTGCTGGGGTGGTGTGATCGTGGTTTGGACGGTGCTGGGATAGATCTGGGGGAACACGAGGAGAGCGAGATGAAAAGTTACCAGACAATTGTATCAACATTGCTCTGCCCATCTTCCCATCGAATACATCAAATTCTACAAGAACACTATACTACTACATAAACCCAATGCAGTAACTATCCAATATAGTACAACCCCCGATCCTCCGCCCCTCCACGCCCCATATCATCCCAAACCACTCACCCAACCACTGACGTCACAACCCGCTGACGCGCCCCCAATCAAAAAAGCTATACTCTTACAAAGCTTACCCACCGAAGCCTTTTTCCCTTGACCAACCTTCTAGAAGCCCGTTAAGCGGGTACGTAGCGTGACACGACCGGGCGGGCGGCGTATCCGCTCGCTTCCGGTTCGTACATGCATACATGGTAGCGAAAGGGTTCTTAAGTATCACGACACCAATATGACGGCATAGCTCGTGACGCGGCGTAGAGGGAAGATGTGGGGATTGGGCAAACGGGATGGCGAGGAAGAGGTGTGGAGTGAGATTTTGGGCCTGGGAGACGGAGGAGAGGGGGGTTTGGGTATAGTGCAGGTTGATGGATGGGATGGGATCGAGTGCGGATGTGGGTGTTTGGGGAGGTAGGGGGATGGGAGGGGGATGGGAGGTTGTTGTCCGGGATTCGTCCAGAGGTCTTGAGTGGTTTACGCAGTGGCGGTGTTTTTGATAGTCTTGTCCTAAGTGGAGGTAGTACAGGAAGATGTATGCAGTCTGCAATGCATGTCATGACTCCAGAACCAGAAGCTTTGGTGTACTATTCGCTCAATTTGAAGTGACAATGCCTTTGGACGGTATCCGAGTCTATGGCAACGTATAACCACCATCGATAACCAGATTCGCACCCGCTATGTCACTAGTTAGCTTCCATATATCTCAAGTAAACCTTAACGCAGCATACTAAAAAAACAGGGGATAAAATAAGGGAAAGTCAACTTACTCATATAGCTACTTGCATCGCTTGCCAAAAACACATACGCCCCCTTCAACTCCCCCGGATCACACAGCCTTCCCGCAGGCACCATACTCAACCACTTTTCCCTCCACTCCCTCGGATGCACATCCAGCATATCCGTATCTATGAACCCGGGAGAAATGCAATTGACACGCGCGAAATCCACCCACTCGACACTCAGACACCGCGCTAGCTGCACGACAGCCGCTTTGGACGCATTGTACGCAGCCTGTTTCTGAGGCACATTGACCAAGATGGCGGAGACGCTGGCAGTGAAAATGACGTTGCCGTGGCCCTGAGCTTTGAAGATGACGCCAGCGGCTTGTGCAGTGTAGAAGGCGCCGTCGAGATTAATGGACATGATGTGGCGCCATTGTTCCTCGGTGTAGTCTTCAGCCGGACGATGATTTGCGATGCCCGCGTTTGCAACGACGATGTCTAGGCCGCCGAAGTCTTTTGCAATTGTGTTTATGACGCTGGTTATCTCGTCTTTATTCTCGACAGAAGCCTTGTAGGCTTTTACTGTTGCGCCCGTGCTGGAGGCGATGCGCGCGGCGATGGCGTCGGCGTCTTTGGTGCTTGAGTAGAGGATGGCGACATTAGCGCCTGCTTCGGCGAGGGCTTGCGAGGCTGCGAGACCGATGCCTCGGACACCGCCTGTTACGGCGGCGGTTTTGCCCTTGAGGGAGAAGAGAGAATGCACGGGGGCATCGGTGTTGGATGGTTTGGCGAGAGGCATTGTGGATAGTTGGGATCAATTGCGATGTGGATGTGCAAAGTTGCACTGAGGGGTAGGAAAAGTATCCATGATAAGTTTTCCCTTATCGATGGATCAGCATTTCGAAGTGGGTATACCTGCTCTTCTTTGAATCCATACTGGCTTCAAGTGCGTTGGCATCGGACTAGGGAGTGCGTCAAGGATTCACCCCGCATCTGGTTGAAGGACGCCATCGACTCCAGCTCCCCCGCATTTGCACCTTACAAACCCCGAATATTGGCATTTTGTATAGAATTCAACAAGAAAATCGGCACAATTGAATCCGAAAAGCTTCATCAGTCAGTCTGAGCAGATGATATGTCATGGGTTGGAAGAACGACACAGTATCTTGTTGCCCGTTCAACATCTCCCCAGGGATCACGTGGTATCTTCTCTGAGAAGAAATGCCTAAAACTGCAGGGAAATCTGAAGATTTCTGACTAGTGGTGAGCATTGCATGATGTAAAGCTTGTAGAGAAACAAGATGCCTCCGATCAGCAGAATATGGAGATGGTTTGAACCTTGCTGTTACAAACTCCGTAGCTTTCACATCCGGAATTGCCTGTTGAGGAAGTTCCGTCGTACTTCAGCCTGACGAGAATTGTGTATCAACGAAATGCACTGAAATCGTTTGAGTTTGCTCCCCTTTCGTTGATATCAATAGTCAAAATAAAATCAGCAGTAGAATATCGCAATGATAGAGATTAATGCGGAGATAGAGCTTTCAAGCCATGTAGAGAGTAAGTCCAGAATGTTTGTACGTAGCAGCAAACATAAAGGCACATGCCAGCTGTGATTGTTAGACCAGGCAACAACTGGAGTGCATTGAGCACGAGCCGCATGTTCCTCTACAAGAAGATGTGAATTGCAGTACAAGCTGGAATAGGCATTCGAGTAAATTGTCCCTATATCAAGAACGCCTTAGAATGGCGTACTATACAGACAACGTCCATTGTCTGGTAAAGTGATATCAAGGTTGGATACGGGAGGCGCTATACACGAGGAAGGCTGCGCGCCAGAGAGGAGTAGCCTCAATATTACAGCATCTAAACCGAGTCCCAGGTAGCCGGTCCTATCTTCTTCTATCATCAGCTATTCCATGCCATCAACTACTCGTTCACTGTCAGCTGACAAGGTAGAGGCAGGTGTGCCGCCAACACCCGACTTGGCTGGAGCGTTGCCCTACAATTGCTCATCCCAAGTGAAGTCGGGCAGGTCACAAGGCGGAGCCTCGATCGAAACACCGATAAGCGAGTCACCGTCTTTTGTATCCGCGATCGCATCGTAGTGTTGGGCATGCGCTCCTATATCGCTGCTCCGGGCTGCTTCTAAATGCCGCATGCGCGCTTCGGCGGCTTGGATGTACTGCTTGGCCTGGGCGACTTGGGCTGTGATCGACGAAGCCGTTAGTCAACCCGAATCAGATTTTGCGTGTCAATGGCATTCTGCTATGCTGCTCGTATAAGTAATGCGTAGGGGGCCTTTTGCAAGGCTCGTATTCGGGCAGTGACTTGGCACATCGGGCCTTTCGTCGGCAACATTTATTGCAAACTTGGTTGCGGTAGAGGCCAACATCTCAGAGGGTGTTGCTGCTGTTCATATACGTGTGGCATCAGGCTTGAGGGCGGTGGCAGTGTTGTAATGAAGTCTGAAATCGATTGGTAGTGTTGCGGGGTTGAGTTCAGGGTTCACTGACTAGCAGCTCAGGGTGTTCCGGGAGGCGAGTCATTCCCTTCAAAATCACAACACGGATGATCAGCATACAGGGCCTATTCTCAAAGGCAAAATCATTTTACAAGATTGATGAATTCTGTCATGTAAATTTGAATGTTGATTGTTGCATTACGTACAGTCATGCCCCAAAACGCCCTGACGCCTGCTTCCATGCATGGTAAAAAGCTTGACCGCATCCCTTATGCCTTTGCTTGTGACTTCTGCCATTTGACAACCCGTTTCTTGATGTCTGCTGCTGTCTGTTGCATAGGATTGAGTTTGAGGTCTCTCGCCATCTTAGCGTAGTCGTCGCCGTACTTGTTGACCAATCGTTCGACCCATTCTTGTTCTCGCTGGCTCTGGCCTCTGGGTGCTTTTCTCGCGCCATTCATTGCTGCCTCCTCCAGCTGCTTGATGACCGGGTTCTCCGGCTCATCTGCTTTGTGTTCAGGTACCATTGCGAATCCGTTCCACTCCATTTCCTCGCCATCCTCGATTTCGACTAGCGGGTCATTGAGTGGGTTGTTCTTCTTCTCGAGCGTACCGACGACTCGAAGAATGGCACCAGTCTCGGGATCGCGCTCGACTTCAATCTCTTCTGTTGGGATATTCTCGGGCTTCTTCGCTTTGGAGACAATATTCAGAGCATTGGCAGTGCTGCCGGCGGCTGTGTCGGCGCGCGATGATTTTTCGTCGTTAAGGCCAAGGAGAGCAATGGTTTTTTCTGTGCCGCCAGTGGCATGGTTGAGGCGCGCCGTAAGGCCTAAACGGCGATAATTCTGCGATAGTGTTTCTTTCTGGTTCCTGAGGCAGTGGTCAGATTCCAAGATGATGTTGAGTGCAGGGGCGCATAGTACCAGTGCTTCGCTATGATAGGATTCTGCAGGATCTTCTTCTTGGACGGTCCCTTTTGGCGCTTCTTGGGGATGGAAGACTTATTCTTCTTCTTCTGGAGCTCACGACCCATGTCTGCTAGATTGGAATGTGGTTGGGGATATGCGGGGGGTGGTTTTGTTGGAGGGTCACGTCGCGAGTCGCATGTTCCAAAAGTTTTGGCGAACTTTCTGCGGCCTCCGCGCTAGTCTTATCGATAGGCGGACCCCCGAAACACGCCTGAGGCCACTGTGCAGTTGCGCCCACATGTACACTCTGAGCGACCCCCTAGCTCACCAATTCAACTTTCTACCACCCCATATTCCGGCATTGAGATCAACTCACGTGCCACCATGGTGTCGCGTCGCAACAGGACCCTTCTGTCCCTGGCAATCTTCCTTGGAGTGCTCGCTTGGAACGTGGCTGCTGCAGCAGTCAAGGGCGAGACAGGCACCCCAGTAGAGAACCTGACAGTTCATGATATTGAGGAGCAGTTGCAGGTACGGCATTCACCCCATGCGCTAACCCTCTCACCGTGTACCGAGAGCCATTATAGTACATCTCATCAAAACTTGAATAAACAACGACACTCTCGTGCCGCATCTCTAGGCCAGCGCTGACACGCGTCATTAGGAATGTCCCCTCGTGCAAGCTCTCAACCAGCACAAAGTGGCCTCGAACCCCACCACCTCTTCCCTCACCGCCCAAATCTTCGCCTTCCTCTTCCCTGGAAGCCCTGCAGTCAATTCCCTGCTGGCAACTCTCTACATTTCTGGTCCCCCCAACTTCCTCCTTGCATTATGTCCGCCCAACATCGACCCCTCGTCACTGTCCGTCATGGTGGCATTCGCCGTAGGTGGCCTGCTGGGTGACACGCTCTTCCACCTGCTTCCAGAGATATTCCTCGGTGAAGATGAGCCCAACTCTGTCAAGTTCGTCATGGTGGAGCCCAACAAAAACCTGCTGCTAGGCGTTGCCATCATGGTAGGCTTCATCACGTTCGTGGCCATGGACAAGGGACTGCGCATTGCGACTGGAGGTGCAGGTGGACATGACCATTCGCATGGGCACTCGCATGAAAAGGTGGATGCTACTGCTAAGGCAACGGGGGTCGACGTCGACGGATCGAAAGATGCAGTCCGCGCTCGCAAGGGCGCTGTGGACAACAAAACTGCCAAAGCAAACGCACCATCAGAGTCGGAGAAGGAGATCAACGCCAGCGTCAAGCTTGGTGGCTACCTCAATCTCATTGCAGATTTTACCCACAACATTACCGACGGTCTCGCCCTCAGCTCTTCTTTCTACGCATCACCCACAATCGGCGCCACAACCACTGTAGCCGTCTTCTTCCACGAAATTCCCCACGAAGTTGGCGATTTTGCGCTCCTGATTCAATCTGGCTTTAGCAAGCGCGCAGCCATGGGTGCTCAGTTTGTAACTGCTGTGGGCGCTTTCCTGGGAACATGCATTGGCATTGCTGTACAAGAATTTGGCGGAAACTCTAGCTCTGCTGTCTCTGCTGGTCCAGGTCTCATGGGCACCAGTCTCCAATGGGGAGATATGTTGCTGCCCTTCACTGCCGGCACCTTCTTATATGTTGGCACTGTTGCTGTTATTCCCGAGTTGTTGGAGACTGGCCCCAACAAGGGTCAGGAATTAAGGAAGACCCTATTGCAGTTCTCTGCAATGTTTGCTGGCGCGGGCATCATGCTTTTGTAAGTCTCACCATTTCCAACAATGCTAACCTGAAACCCACGCTGACCTGCCCAGGATATCTTGGGACTAGCCTTACAGATGTATCTACTTGGCACCCGACATATCATCAAACTCTAAATTCCCGATCCGAGCTTTGGACGATGCGTATTCTAGGGCCAGCCTCTCGCGTTTCCCAACATGTATGTACGCACCATGACTCGCTGGTCAGACAGAGGTGCTGCTTATGCTATCCGTACAATCCGTAGAACCATTTTCACTACATCTTACATCATATCATCATACCGCCGGTGTCTTGGGACATCGGCCAAGCCTAAAACGTCTCACACATAGATAGCATGAACTTGGTCGAGTCTTTCGGACGCTTCTGTGGGCGACTTTGTGTCTTTACTCGCAGCAGGTGCAGCTATCACTTGGGTTGAGCCTGAAATGTCGTCAACCTAATCCAAGATCAAGATACAAAACATCAAACATAAGCTTCGTGGACACACCGGATGCACCACAGGCATTTCGGGCATTTCGGGCATTTTTACGGCCGTGACCAGAACTCTACTCAGCAGTGAGTGAGGTCAGCTCCAAGAGCGCCTAGTCTCGGCCGTCAGCACCATTCACTTTGAAGGCCAATGCGCTTCAGCCAGTGCGCTGAGCCAGTGCATTGAGCCAGTGCGTTACCCCGGATTACATGCCGTCCGTGTTTTCTGCTCGAGTCGAATCAAATCTCCCCCTGTGGCAGCACGTACGGCCACACTAACTTCGTACAAATGCCAAGTACCTTGGGTAAGATGACATTTCATACTTGTTTGGGTAAGGTGAATCACGTCGAAGCCACTTCCTGCGTCGCACTTAGCGAACAAGCCAGGCTCCAGCACAAAGTGCACATTAGCGCCGCCGTCTTACCGCTCCAACGGGCACGAACTAGTTGCTTACTAGCCGCAGTTTCCTATCGTGCCTATGGGCCGCATGGCGGTAATGCCACCGTCAGATTTATATCGGCCCTCTTCGTGCTGCGATCGTCACCTTGTTGTTTTCATCCCTTCTCCCTCTTCGTCTTAGAGGTTGCAATTCCACTGTTGTAGTACAACAACTATAAAGTACTCCATTTCAGACAAACGACAGGCAAACGATATAGCATTTCACCCTCTCACATTCCAGCATCCTCGTCTACAGGAGGGGCTCATGCTATAAAAGAGCAAGGACACGAAGGCAACATTCTCGACCAGAACGATATGCGTCTCGCTACCGGACCAAACCTCAAATACACGCCCGTTTACCCACCGTTCGTTCCAACCCTCCTCATCTGCTCTTGCATCCTATTCTTCTTCTATCACCTCGTCCCCTCCTTCACCACCGCAACCGACGACATCGTCACCCTCCTCGTCGACAACCTCAACCTGCATTCCTCAGGAAGCAATGCATGCACAAAGGAAATCGGCACCGCACAATGCTGCAGCCTCTTCCTTGACGCCACGCCCTGCCTAGATGAATGCAGAAAACTCCATGTCGACCGCGAAACGCTATCGCTCACACTCGCATACGATAATTGCGCAAGCCAATGCTTGGCTGAGTATCATTCTTCTTGTCCCAGCAGCACCACTAGATAAAGCATCACGTACAGAATGCTGGAAGGAAACACTCAACCCCTTCGCACACGAAGAATCAAGCCCCGCTTGTGTCGGCCTTATGAAAAATATAATACGTCACAACTTGGTCAGGCCTCCCTATATACAACACACACTGCACACACTGCACACACTACCTCGCGGCAAATGAAAGTACTGAGGGGGAAGGGGCGGTGCAAAAATAGTGGGGGGACGCTTGCGCTGCACCGCCAAGACTGCGGCGCAGCGCGTGCCCCGGTTAGCTCGGCACGTTCCCGTATGGCTCATGGCTGGGCGGTGCTGGGGAACTGGTATTATTAGCAAAGGGGAAGGGGCGTTGCTGGGGGAATGGAGGGATGGAAGATGATGGAGGTGGGGATGGATGGGTATCGGAACTGTGGGTTAAATTGAGGGTGGGTGGGGAAAATGAGAGAGGTTGAAAACAATGGGGACAATGGCACTTCTTGGGATAAAGGAAGGCACACACTTGGAGTGTGGAGTCATAGATATGGGTTAGAACAAGGATCATTTTCGTGGTGAAATTGGAAAAGTTTGAATGGGGGTTTATTCGAGATTTGGCAATGCTGGTGTCTTTCACCTGGATATGTGTAGGAGTGAATTCTACATGTGTTCCCATATGTGCGTTCTTTGAAGCGAAGCGAATTCTTCTGGTCTATATGCTTGGGGGTTGTTGGTGGATAGGAGATGTCTCGGAGATCTATGCCGGGGTATTCAGCGCTTGGTAGTTGTGGATAAGAGGAGGAATTATGCTATGGGATAGTGCAACATTGATATTATGAGCAGTCTTTTGAGGTCAGAAACAAATGGATGTTATGAGATATGTCCTGTGCTATGATAATGGTGGTGGGGTTAGGTGGGTAGGGTGAAGGCAGGTGTTTATTTTGATTGTGCGATGGATAAAGGGATATCAGCAATTTCACGCCGGCCAATGGGCGTTGGGTTATAAGTAGATCGGATGAGAACATGGGCCATAGTTAGACTGGGACATTGGGTATTGTGAAGTAGTGAGATCGATTGGCAACTACACTTCTCACTCACTGCTGACATTGATCAGTAGCTTTGACTCTCAATTGCCTCCGAGATCGCTTGAAGACATTTCTTCTCTCACTCATGCAATTGATTAGTGCACCCGTCTCTCTTCTACTGCGGGGTCTGATTGAAAGCCATCCCTCACTACTTGAGACGGAACAGTAGCTTTTCATCTTTCTCTCATACAAACCTGTACCCAGTATCCAACTCCCTCCTCCCTCCCATCACCTGCAACAAGCTCTTCCATATCTATTCTTCTTCTTCTTCTTCTTCTTCTTCTTCTTCTTCTTCTTCTTCTTCTTCTTCTTCTTCTTCTTCTTCTTCTTCTTCTTCTTCTTCTTCTTCTTCTTCTTCTTCTTCTTCTTCTTCTTCTTCTTCTTCTTCTTCTTCTTCTTCTTCTTCTTACATCACCCCACCAACGATACGACAGCAATAAAAATATGGCTCCGCCAACACCAGCCCCTGCCAGCGCTGCCATCCCAGCCTCGACACCAAATACACCACACCCACCTCTTCGTTGCGGAACATGTAAAAAGCTCTTGACTGACCCAGACAAGAAAAGAACAGATGACGGGTACTATAAAAACTGCAAGAATTGCCGCGATAAAGTTTCAGTATCCCGTCAGCAACGGAAGGATAGAGCTCCTAAGAGGAAGGCGAGTAATACGATGCTTAATGTGACAAATCAAAAGCCCCGTATAAGCAAGCCGGTAAAAACAGGAGACAATGATCATACTAGCCCTCCCAGTGCTCCCAACGCTCCCAGTAATCCATCGAAACACCTAGCGTCAGCAACCTCTTGCAACTCAATTAAGCAGGACGTAAATCTGCCGAGCCAGCTTCCTAAGCAAACTGTTCATGGGCTGAGTGAAAACGATGTCACTATCATCAACGATTCAGCGCCCGGCGTACGAAAATGTTCAGTGTGCTCAGAATCAATTCCAATCCCAGATTTCCCTCACCTTAGCTCCTGCAACCATATACCAGACGTATGCCATAATTGCCTTCTTCAATGGCTCGATCAAGAAATGGCTGCAACTCAAGATATTCAGAAGATACGATGTCCTGGCGACTGCGCAGGTTTGATTGCCTATCAAGATATACAAAAGTATACCTCGGCCGAGGTATTTAATCGCTATAACGAATTATCCCTGCGCAGCTTTCTTAATACCCAGGAAGACTTTATATATTGTATCGCGCCAGGATGCTCTTCAGGACAGATACATGATACTGCTACATTAGGCGAACAAGGTCCGATATTCCGATGTGTCGGTTGTGGATATCGGATGTGCACTGCACATACGCCCGTGATACGATTTCACGAGAACGAGACTTGTGCAGAGTATGAAAAACGTATCGAGGTTGAGCAAGCACAAGAAGAGGCCAGTGTTGCGCTGCTTAAAGAGAAAGCACAGAAATGTCCAGGGTGTGGATCTCAGATTGAGAAAGCAACGGGATGCGACCACATGACTTGTAAGACTCCAAGAACCTCTGAATAATACACTAAATATAGATGCTAAACATCCACAGGCAAGTGCGGGTTCGAATTCTGCTACGTTTGCCGCGCACCATATGCAGGTCCGCGAGGTATCCGCGTGGTGGGTAATTCAGCTCATCAGGAAGATTGCAAGTATCACACTACCAGACTCCCAGCCCATCCAGACACAGATTTCGGGTATTGAACATGATTTGAAGCTTATATTATGGAGCTGAGGGAAAATTTGCACAGGGGCGTTTATTCGGCATTTGGTGTACATGGTAGCTTCCTTCTTTGATCGAGAGTTACTCTTCTGGTGACTCCTACCTTTGGCTACACTGGGTTCTTTAATAGGTCAATTTAGCAGGGCTAGCAAAAGCATATCTCGGAATTAATGGTATTTTAGGGACCGAGAGTAATTCAAATATGCAAGGACCAATCAAAAACATGTCCTCACCTTTGTGCCTTTGTTACTTTGTACATGATGCGGACTATCTCATTGTATTGACTCAAGGCCGCTGCCAGTACTCTTTGTTTGGTTTTCGCACTACAAAACATGCTGGCAAATACAATCTGCAAACTCTGAAGATTGATGGTACTCTCTGGATAGAAATAGCAAATCTGAACACCGTAGACTCATTGCGCAGATCATGGCGAGAAAAAACAAAAATAACCCGCGTGTTCCTCCCTGGGTGACACCTAAACCATATTTTAAACACGCCGCACGAGCCTTCAAAGACGCACATAGACCACATTGGACTCCCAGTATGTGATTCTACAATAAGAACAACTCTTTACTAACAATCTCAAGTCCAATTACATTACACGATAGAGACAATATGGGATGGCGATCAACTCACGCGCGATTACTATTCGGCACGCAAAGGCAAAGATAAATTGTATGGTTTGCCTCCAGGCCGCGACATAATACCAGAAAACCCCTACACCGTGCAGGACGCTACTCATGCAAGAGCTCATAAGACTTTACCACTACGACGTGATGCACGAGGAAATCCGATCCCTCCTGTGCCAGTTGCACCTCCATTACCTCTACCTGTGCCAGCTGCACCTCCATTACCTCTACCTGTGCCAGCTGCACCTCCATTACCTCTACCTCAACCACGACCACGGAACAACTACCCCTACGACTTTTGGCCTAGAGAACCTTGGCATCCCGATCCAATTGATTCAGCACGAGACATGACAATGAAGTTCGTCTCAAAAAACACCCATGTCTTTCTAGGGACTAATCCTTGCCAGTGGCCGGTAAGAGATGAATCAGATATGCGTGGAGCGAAGTGGTTGGGAAATGGATCATATGGCTGCGCGGGATTATGGTGCCAGGTAGATCCAACAAATGTAGTTCAAAGAGTGGGTTATCATGTGTTTTATCTCGGAATAGTGAATACATGCTAACACATACGCTCCCAGAGATTCGTTATTAAAGAAGCACGAATGAATAAAGGCGATTGGCGAGATCCCCTTAACTGGCGCGACCAAATCCCACGAGAAATCCGAACCCACCAACTCGTCGACAGCAACCGTGCCAACGATGTTTTT
This sequence comes from Bipolaris bicolor, assembly GCA_026262445.1. Taxonomy (NCBI): domain Eukaryota; kingdom Fungi; phylum Ascomycota; class Dothideomycetes; order Pleosporales; family Pleosporaceae; genus Bipolaris; species Bipolaris bicolor. Next base: position 435,533 of record JAODYD010000001.1, on the reverse strand, counting down.
GGCCATGGTACAATCATTGAACACTACGGGTACCGACTGATGATGCGCCAGCGCAGATACCGCATTTACCTCGCCTACTACGAAGGCGGAAATCTCTATTCGGCACTACAAGATAGAATGCCCGATCTAGAATTGATGGGACTATTCACATCGCCAGGCAGCGGCGAAAACAAACGCCACTCAGACCACTACAGTTGGGACGCTAATCTACGTTGTTACAAAGACCCAGAAGGTAAACTACCTCCCATACTACCCGAGCGACTGATCTGCGACATCGTCGATTCCCTCGCCAAAGCATGCCAGATTCTGCATTTCGGGCAAGTTGACTACGAAGTCATGGCTCCAGGGGCGAAAAGAATCACGCACCGCGACATCAAACCCGACAACATCTTCCTTTCCCCGTCCACGACAAAAGACGAATTCCCAACATTCGTTCTTGCAGACCTTGGACTCGCGTTCTACTCGCACGAAAGAGACGAAGACGACGATCTAAACTACGGGGACCGCGCTCCACCTGACAACCCCGACCAATACATCTGGTCCAACGAGCGATTCGACCACCGCTACGCGCCCGAGGTATACGAGAAGACGCAAAAGAACAATCCGTACCCGTTGGGTGAAAAAACAGATGTCTGGCAGATCGGCGCCGTCCTCTTCTGGCTGCTAACCAACGGCTTCGAGGGTTCCATCCACGGTCCCAAAGCAATTTTAAACATCCTCCCCACCTACATCTCGCGAGCTGAGCGTTTCCCGCGGATAGAAGGGAACGCCGGAATAGATAGATTTGACTATGAAGCGCATCCGACGTTGTTGCGGTATGCGCCGGCGCTTGTAAGGCTCTGTGCGCGATGTGTGAATTGGGATCCGCAGGCTCGGCCGTCGCTGCTGGACATAAGAGAGGAACTGAACCAGATTTTGGATGCGAATCTGGACATGAGTGTGGATAGGGATTATGGGCCGTTGATGCCGAGTGAGGAGAAGGAGTTTATTATTGGGGAATTCTATCCGTATTATCCTCAGGGGGGTTTGTAAGGATTGCAGGGGGTCAAGTGGTTTCGTTTTTTTGGTAATGTTTAGTTAGATATGGAAGAATTTGGAAAGTTTTTGGGAAATGATCGGTATGATAGTGTACGATGAGGTGTTGGATGACTTGTATTTGCCACATATGTGTCTTTTACGCGAGAGATAATGAGATGATGCTTTCTGAATAATCGCTCATGATTTTCTTTTCTCAATCGTGTCTATCACTAACTTTTGAAGCAAGAGCGACATCGAGATGAGTGGGTATTTTTTATTTTATTTTGTTGACCGATCACATTCCCAACGGCCAAGTACTTGCAAACGAGGTAAGCGGTAGTGTCATCGCATCATAGTTCAAACTTGGTCCCAACCAGCTTCTCGCTCAACTCCCAAAGCTTTTCAGCCTTGTCCGGATCAGTTGCGTGTGGCGCTGCATCGCGAATTTGGCAATCATCGAGGAAGACTCCCCGCTCTTCTAAACAAACGTCAGTGTTTAGCTTTTTATGCAGAAGGCCTTGGAAGGCTTCGTACCATTCAAGGCTGGGTCCAGTGCTGCTACTAGCACTGTTGCGGCGCCTTGGTCAAGATTCTTTATTAAAGTCATTGTCTTTCCAATTGCTTCTAGTTCTTCAGAATCAGAACTAAGATCACGACTCATGCTTGTTAGTATCGCTACACACGTCAGAGAGCACTTCTGAATTGTCAAAAAAGTGAATAATTACCTCCGGGATGAAGAGCGTAGCTCTTTATCCCCTTGTCCCCGAGCTTTTTGTTGACACCTATGGAAAACAAAATGTTTGCAGTCTTCGATTGACCGTATGCTGCAAATCCATAGTATCCATTGCGGCTTGGAATCCTAGCAAACACAGGGGAAGCGGGCGTGTATCTTTCTTCTTCCGGAAGCTCCTCGTTACTCTTCTCGAAATTATAATCTGAAAAGCGAATGCCACTCAGGCGGTGACCTTGCGATGAGATGTTGATGACACGTGTCGCCCCCGGAGTAGCTGATGCAGCGGCCTTTAGAAGTTGGGGTACAAGAAGGTTGGTGAGTAGAAAGTGGCCGACATGATTGACACCAAACTGGGCCTCGATACCCTCCGCAGTCGTCCGATGAGTCTTGGTCATAAGTCCTGCATTGTTGATGATCAAGTCAAGGCGATCGGTTAACTGCGAGATATCTTTCGCGGCCTTTCTAATAGAGTCTTGTGACATTAAATCGAGAACCACAATTTTAATTGCAGTTCCGGGGTAGACATCTTGTAGGTCCTTGCGCACTTTCTCAAGATTCGATTCAGTGCGCGAGGCGAGTATCAAGAGGGCGGGTGCCTGAGAAGCGAACGAGCGAGCAACTGAAGAGCCAATGCTTGTTGGAGATACACCAGTGATCAGAACTATTGGCTGTTTAGTTGAATACCGAACTTAGTGTGAAGCTCGAGCAAAACTACCGTTCTTTCCACGAAGTTGATCTGCAAAGGCTTTGGCAACCTCTAGCCCGCCCGTTTCCTGGTTCCATTCCGGATGTGTCAAAGTTGCCATGGTGGATGCTGCATAAATTTGGGGCTTTCTAGAAACCGCAAATATGCCTCTGGGTTACTGGGTTAATATTTATATACGATGTATCAAGTCACTGTTGCACTGCACCGAATTGGCAAACCGAGGTTTTCAGTCCTGCATACGTACACCATGCCTGGAATCGAATTTTGCCCAGTCAATTAGCGCTGTTTGGACCCATAAAGCCCCTCAATGTGGAGAACTGAGCCAATTGTAGCCTCTCTGTTCACCTAGTAGCATGAAAGGATACCATAGTAGGTTTGCTATCCGGTTTTCATTTTGGATTAGATAAGCTAGTATAGTATAGTTAGTTAACTATATACTGGTGGCTCCTCCGGCTCTTCCAACTCCCGGCTCCCGAGTCCTCAGGCTGCTCACTGCTAGCTAGTCTGGTTGGCTCTTCCAGCTGGTAGCTGGAGGCGATTCAATGGAAATTCTAGTTGGGATTCTAGCAGACATTCTGGTAGACATTCTGGTGTTTATTACACGATGAGACGCTGTTCAAACAAAGAGATTCATAATATCTTATGGTATCTGCAGCTAATAAGAGTAGAAGTTGTGAGAGTTGGTCGGATCGCAGACCTAGAAGAACAACTTTGGCAACCTTAGGAACGCAATCTAGTTGGCTTGTAGCTCTTTCGGCACCTCATTATCAGTAGTAGGGCGTAATGGGTTTGCAGACATGGTGTACAGCGGTTTTGCATTATAGTAGTCCAACAGCAAGAATTTTGCGCCTCATTCTGAAAGCAAGGACCGTGTGGGCTAGGAATGCTCAAGAGTATGTCGCGGATGCGGGGAAAGCCAGCGCAAGCGGGGAAGCTGATCACGATGTGGGGCATGTATATCGCCTGGCGCTTATTAGACGGATCTGCGTACCCGTGTGTACGTATCATTCAGGCTCTTCTCCACGGAATCAATATACCGCGAATGAGCCTGCAGAGTGACGCGCCGTGTCCCATGATCGCATAGGTGTGCAGGTCATCGGAGACATGTCGCCTGCATGCCTGAATCCAGGTATCAAGCTCACTGATCGGCAGATGATACAGTATGCCTTCGGGAAGTGGCGGGCTGTATTGCCCCGCGCTTTGGGGAATGAAGTTTACTTCCATATCGAGTACCGCGAGCAGTTTTATCGTGTTCTTTCATTATTACATTCTGGGCGTGGTATTTATTTTTTATTCTAAACCCTAGTCCGTGAAACAGTAGACGAACACGAACCACAAAACATGGCCTCTTTGGAGACAAACGGCAATGGAGTCCAGGCCTATGGTACTGTTCCAAAAACAGGCATCAAAGTAATCATTGTCGGTGCAGGTACATACTAGCCAAGGGTTCACGACATGTCCACTTTCTAAAAAAAAATATCAACTAGGTTTTGGTGGCCTTTCCACGGCCATAGAATGCATCCGTCATGGCCACACACCTGTAATCTACGAATCTTTCCCCTCTCTCAAGGTTCTTGGCGACATCATTACTTTCGGGCCTAATGGGGGTCGCATCTTCGCACGCTGGAGCGACGGTCGCGTTGCGCGTGAAATGCGCAAGGTCTCCATCGACTTGATCAATTATGGTTTCAACATTCACAAGTGGGATACCGGAGAGATAGTAGTTAATCAGAAGACGCCACCGCGCAATGAAGAAGCGCCCAACTTCAACGGGCATAGGGGTGAGCTTCATGAAATTGTTTTTGAATATGCAAAAGAGATTGGGGTAGAAGTCAACTTGGGACAAAAGATCGAGCACTACTGGGAGGATGAGAAGGAAGCAGGTGTTGTGCTCGCGGATGGAACGAGAGTGGCTGGCGACGTTGTAGTGGCAAGTGATGGTGTCAGAAGCAAAGCCCGAACACTAGTGCTCGGATACGAGGACAAACCAAAGAGCAGTGGGTATGCGGTTTGGAGAGCATGGTTCTCGAACAAAGACATGATCGCGGATCCGGAGACTAAGCAGTTTTGTGAGAATGGTGATACATTCAATGGCTGGATTGGTATGTCTTTCTTTGTCCTTTGTAACCATTGATCTAAGTGTGCGATAAGTGGTAGCAACTAACATCAACAATAGGACCAGATGTACACTTTCTTTTCAGTACAATAAAGAATGGCTCAGACTGCTGCTGGGTTTTGACTCACCGTGATTCGCATGATATCAAGGAGTCCTGGTCATTCCCTGGCTATCTCAAAGACGTGCGCAAGGTCCTCGAAGGCTGGGATCCTATGTGCTGGAAAATCGTCTCTAAGACGCCGGAAGAGAAACTGGTAGATTGGAAGCTTGTTTACCGGGACCCGCTTCCCAACTGGGTCTCTGGATACGGATCTGCACCTGGTCATGGTCGCATATGTCTACTAGGAGACGCCGCCCACCCATTTTTGCCGACGAGCGCACAAGGCGCAACTCAGGCGTTGGAAGACAGTGTTACGCTGGCAGTGTTGCTGAGGAAGGCAGGTAAAGGGAATGTGAAAGGAGCGTTGAGAGCATACCAAGATGTACGGTACGAACGTGTGAAAGCGGTGCAGAAGACAGGGGAGACTACTAGGGATATGTGGCACAAGACGAATTGGGAGAAGGTGAAGAAAGACCCTACTATCATACAGTTCCCAAGAGAGGATTGGGTATTCCTGCATGATGCACAGAAGCATGCGGAAGAAGTAGGCGATGAGGCGATCAAGAAGGCTACGAGCGTGGCTACGTAGATCGGGTCTAAGCTTGACGAACGATATCAGAGATAGCAACATGCTAATCGTCTTTGTAATCTTTATTTTTATTGATGCAACGCATGCAAATACTCTCTCATACAGTTTTGTTCATCCAAAGTTCGACTTTATGGAGAGGTGTAGTTTTCACAGCTTACAAACATGTTGTGTGGATTTTTCGAAAAAGATGAGCAAAAGATTCCGTAGATAATCAACAATTAGATGATACAGCTACATTCTAAGAAACAGACTAGCAGATTATTCTATCGTCCATCGACAATCCTAGTCACGCTTCCCCACGCTAACAACTTCCTGATGCACAGCTTCGTTCTTCTCACTATCGCTCCGTTCGATCTTCTCATCTCTGCCTTGTACATAATGACCAACGCATACATACTTTCTGAACTTGCGGGCTGGAAGTCTTGCTTCAAACATCTCATCGACCTCTTCGAGTGTACGGTCCTTGATCTCTGGTAGATAGAAGTAGACCCATACGACTGTGATAAAGCAGGATGGTCCCCAGATCCAACCTAACCGGGAAGTTAGCGCTATTGTAGAAAGCATTTGGGGGAACATAGCAAGGCAGCCAAGAAAGGGAACTAACCATATTCTGGTCCCCAATTGAGAGACTCAGGGTTGATGAAATAGGGTGCTGTAAAGGTGGTGAGCCAAGCAGCGGCAAAGGCAACCGCAGATGCAACGCCGAAGGTATATGACCGCAACCGCTGTGATGGGATTTCTCCGCCAGCAAGCCATGAGTAAGCCGCAATCATGCCGTTGTATCCACAAATGTAAACGACCGAAACCCCAACAATTATCTTGCCTCCGTTAGTATGGAAAGCAAGAATCAGCTCTCAGCTTAGACAAGACATACCTTTCCTGTGCGAGTAGTGCGAGGATTGACATGGTAAACAGCTGCGATGATCATCTGGGTGATACCGCAAATCGATAGGCCAGTCATAAGGAAAACGCGCCGCCGTCCAACTTTAGAGATGATACAGCTATTGATCGTTACTGCAACGATACCGACAGCAATCAAGATACATGTGTTCATGAATGGACTGCCAACGTTTGCCATCTGTATCGACGTCAGTGTTTACCTGAGATCGAAACCTTCGCAACTTACCTGGAAGAAGTATGTGCCATACGCAATTACAAACATGGCACCAGATGCAGCTTGAGTAGATACTGCGGCAATAGATAGCAGTGTGCGTCGACGGTCGACTGGGTTCTTCCAGATATCCATGAAACTTGTACTGGCATTAACAGCTTTCTCAGCATCGATGGCTGCCTTCATCTCGGCAACTTCACTGTGTACGTTCGCTGGATTCGGACGCATCCAAAGCAGCGATTTCTCAGCTTGTTCATTCTTCCCGACCAGAACGAGCCAACGTGGGGATTCGGGTATGAAGAACAAACCGACGGACATGAGGAATGGGACGATGAATATCACACCTAATGGAATAAGGTACGATTTGCGACCGTTCATATCGTGCGTTGCATTGTCGACCACGGTGCCTACGAGGGTACCTATCGAAACCCATATTTGATATACGGATATGAGAAGACCGCGGTAATGGGCTGGGGCAGATTCCTATTACAACTTTAAGCAACCAAACCCTGGTAGTGATCAGGGTTCCATCTACTGCCTTACCTGGATGTACAGCTGTGAGAATGTCATGTACCAGCCATTCGCAAGTCCAATGAACAGCCTGCCAATATACAATCCTGCAGTATTTGTCGTAGTCATCATGACAATGTTACTGATACAGCAAAGCGCACTGGCTAGCCACAGACAGTGTCGTCTTCCTAATTTCTTCGCCCCGACTCCTGCAAACCCTGAGCTGACGAACGCACCCAAAGTCATCAGGGAGGACATGAGTTGCTGTCGCTCAGTTGAGATGTTCCAACCGGTTGGACTAGCGGGATCAGGATGTCCAAAGACTTCGAGGAAGCCACGCATAGCTTGCAGTCCACCGATGGCGCCAAAGTCAACACCATATTGAAAAGTTGACATTGAGACTAGGGTGCATGCTGCGACGCATTTCCAATTTGACAGCAGACTGCTGTCGAGTTCCGGCATTTCGATGACTAATTTCAAAGGTCCACATAGAAATGAGAAGAAGCTGATGAGAGAGACAAAGATTGGTAGCCAGAGAAATCAAGTTGTTGACAACCTCCCATACATAGGTGTGCAAGGGCCTCCACAATCCGACTGTACACTCATTTCTGGATGCAACTAGGCAGATCGACACCGGCGGGCTAATCCCGACGTGCAACATTTGCCGGTAGTGGTCATGAAGCATATGTACCCCGCTTCAGCGTAGCTATAGTTTGAGTTTAGAATGGAGTGTTCAAGCTGCAGTTGGTTTCGCTAGGCCAATGGCGTTTCCTCCTCATTCCCACGTATTGCATGATTATGCCTAAGCAAATTCTAGATCTTTTGGATGCAGAAACAAACAATCAAGAATTGCATCAGCTTTATTGATGCTTCATTATTCGCTCATGCATGGTCCGCCTTGTCTTGTGTCTCAATCTTTGCTCGGCATCTTTGCTGATTTCCGCAAGGTCAGCAGCTTGGCTAAAGCTTCGGCAGAATTTGCGTTACAAGAGCTGCGATAGTGACCATTGTCGTAGCCAAGAAAGTCAACACCATACACGAAAGAAGATGACGGTATGATACGACCCGAGACATACATGTGGGGCAGGTTTGTGGGGCGCGCCAACTTATCCCGTTGGCTGGGATAGATGGGTACATAATTGTGTAACTCCATAATCATGCATTATGTTATTTGCAAGGATAGCTGGCCCCGGCTCAGAGTGCCATCAGTAGGATCAGAGAGATTTTTTGTTTATGTGGTGATTGGGTGGATAAATAAACCTTGAAGCGCGTAGCGTGACTATTGGTATCCTATGTGTTTCTGTCCTGAGAGCGGTAATCCAAACATCCCCTGTCTTTTTTGATACAAAACTATCACTAACGTTGACAAGTATCCTCCTCAATAATCTCTTATAGCCCCGCAATTAATAGATGCAACCGTGTTCATGAAGCAGTGCCTCATCCAGCCCTCTTCATGCCAGCCATCTTCATTGTCGAAGACCAATGGGGTGTCAAAACTACTGACATCCCAAAAAACTTCGACCCAGTCCCAGCAAGATTCGTCATCGCACTCATCGATATGTGGAATTTCTGTCTCAATGACTTCGTCGAAAATTGTTTGAAAGTACACCCTGAGGGCCAACAGGTAATACCCTCGATGGAGGTACAGCCAGTTTGATTTAAAATAGTTCACGTTTGACCTGGCCAGAGAGCTGAAGAGAGCATGGAGGGTATTTGGAAAGTGGAAATTAGTATGCTCCAGAACCAGCCGGCGGAGAGTCGGAGTGTGTGTGTTAACAATACGGTCCAGAGTTGGTGCCGATTCACTCGAAATAAGTCCATCAAATTCAAGTGTTCGGAGACGAAACGGTGGATCGCTGCCAAGCTGTTGAAGTAGCGGCGCCCAATCCTCGCTGCTGGTGCGATAGTACCTAATGCTTCTCGGACTTGTGCGTATTTTCAAGACCTTCAGGTTGGCATTTTGCTTGGTGATTTCGACAAGGTTCGCCATGCAAACGTTCTCCCTGCTAGGAAACATCTCCAGCTGTAAATCTATGGTGGTCAAGTTCTGCAGAACTGGGACATATGCCATCCCGTCGAGTATCGATTCTGCCGAAGCCAGCCATGACTGCCACTCTGATTTCGCAAAATCCAAGATTCTGAGCACCTCAAGATGTGACGCTGTCGCCTGTGTGCAGCGTATCAGTTGGGAGACAAAATAGCAAATGGTATAGGCATCAATGCTCTGATGTTGTCCAGAATGTAGAATTAAGAGCCCTTCTAACTCGTCATCGCACATCTCTCCATAGTCTTCGGGCACTGGCCTAGCCATTAGATGTCCGTCCTTTGTGTAAACCTGGCCTTCTGGTGCTCGAATGATCACTTCCCGTAGTTGCAGTGCTTGTTTGAAGATGTATTCAACAACAGCAAAGAGTCTTGCTTCATCGAGCATTTCCAGTGTGGCAAATTCATCAAGAACTGGTGATTCTTCTTCTCTCAGTGTTTGAATACGGGATTCGAGGTCGAGACAAATTTCCAGTGTGTGAATGTGCTTGACGAATCGTGGGATGCTCAGTCTTTCGAGGTTTCTGACACTGTGGTTGGTCGTTTTACAGATGCGATGGCGGAAGTGTGCTTGAGCCTATAAACACTTGTCAGCGGATGGGTATATTGAACTGGGGTTGTATCGCATTTACAAAAGTGTGGTCTATCTGTTGCGTGATATAACGGCTGCCGATCCTTCGAAACTCGCGCAATTGTTTGTTCGTCAAATGCCCAGAGATCATGCTCAGTATCTCTCCAGGTAGATCATCCAACTTACGAAAGCTTTGTACCGGTTTTCCCTCCTCCTTGACGAAACACTCAAGCATGGCCAACTCCTTCTCCATCCCACCTTTTCCTGAAGTTCCAGAGCCACAGTGACTTGTTCGTTCGTCGTAGGGATGTAAAAAGTGGCATTATTCTTTTACGTCTGTGCGCATGAAGAATCACGACTTTATAGGGGTAGTTGGGACCATGGTTCCAGTGGGATATGACACTGGGAGAAATTGCTAATGGATCATCATGGAGTTTTCATTTATCATGCCAAGCTGACCTGTTACTTGCTGCTGATAAGTCCAACGAGCTATACCAATGCTCTCCGCACATCACCTGCTTTCGAGCGTTGTTCTTTCGAGATTGCAGCCCCAATTTCACGATGCTTCCATGTTGTTGTTGTTGTCGGCGCGGCGCTAGTACAACGACATGGTTACTAGGGGTGGCGATGATGAGCGATTGCGTAATGTTACTAGTGCTAGTACTCGGTGTTCATAAGAACGAATCAATGGCTGAAACAGACAGCAGATCAATAACACCCAACACGTCGCTCAGTCACGTCGCAAGTAAACGTCACAATGTGATCCCAGCCAATGAAACTTTGTCTGGTTATTACCTTTCCTATAGACATCATTGGTGACGCCAGATACACAGATGCTTAAATAGGCGACACAATACACCCAATAAGGGCCTCCAACTCTACTGGCCTTTTCAAACAGGTTGCATTCTTCGCAAGGTTCAACTTTACCCGAAGTTCATGCCCCACCCCCGGGATGTGGGGTAGCCCACCCCGCGCCAGTGAGTCTCCAAAAAGGGCTGCACTAGGAGTTGCAGAAAGGTACGGCGGTAGTAAATCTGCAAGCCGATATTGAGTCCTAGGTCATCGGATACATTAGTGGATCAGTGCTATGCATTGTAGCTTGTATTGATTTGGCTTCATGGACGTACCCCCCAAAAGCTCAAGCGTCTTTTGTCTAAACACCTCAGCAGGAAAAGCACACACACCTTTCGGCAATATGGCGATAGAGCAACTTTTCGAGGCGCTACCAGTTCACTACTTGCAGCATGGTATATCAAAATTTGGTGCTGGAAACGTCGCCCTCGCAGTCTTTGCGATAGCCGCGCTCGGTATTCTCGCTGACTATGCCTGGATGCTGTACATGAGGTCGAAGATGGTAAATAAGGTCATAATGACAAGAAGACTAATATTTTACTGATGCTAAGAAGCCTCCTGGGCCCTTCCCATACCCTATCGTCGGGAACACTTTCCAACTACCCGACAACAAACCATGGATATATTTCGAAGATCTGTCGAAGAAATTGAATACACCACTTATAACATATTGGATCGGGCGAAATCCAACTGTATGGATTAATGATGCATGGACAGCGAATGAGCTTCTTGAGAAGCGAGCAGGCATATACTGCTCGCGACCACGCATGTTGGTCTTTGCAGAGCTAGGCTCAGGCCAGAATAACCTCGTCAACCTAATCACTACAACCCCGGCTCAACGTGAACGGTTTCGGATGCTGCGTAAGCTGACACACCAAGGTGTTGGCATTCAGCAGGTAAAGAAATATCGTAGCTTTCAAAACGACGAAAGCAAAGTCGTTGCTCTTGACTTACTTCGCACCCCCGAGAAATATGTAGCGCACTTTGAGCGATACGCAACAAGTGTGGTGTCGATAATTGGCTTTGGGAGGCGAGTTTCAAGTCCAGAGGATCCTATCATTACAGAAGTAATTGCATTGATGCATCGCGCCGCTGATCTCAATGTGCCTGGTAAGACATTTCCAATGTTGATGGAGACATTCCCTGCATTAGCTCGTGTGCCGACGGAGTATGCGCCCTGGAAACACGGAATGGGATCGAAGAAAAAGTCACATCGCGGTCATGACTTCTTTTATTCGCTAGCGAGCGAAGCCAATGAGAAGCCAGGTCACGATAACTGCTACGTAAAGATGCTGTTTAGGGAACAAGAAAAGTACGGATTGAGAAAGGAGGAGATATCTTCCTTGGCTGGTAATCTATTTGGTGCAGGGTCGGATACTTCGAGTAGTACCCTCATCACAGCGGTACTTGCGATGCGCGCTTTTCCGGAAACCCTCGAAGCAGCCAGGGAAGAGTTGGACCGTATGGTAGGGCCAGACCGAAGCCCGTCGTTCGAGGACGAAACAAACCTACCTTACATACGCGCTTTTGTTAAAGAAGTGTTCCGTTGGCGTTCTGTAGCCATTATTGGTGGGCAACCTCATGCGCCAGTGCAAGATGACTATTACAAGGGTTACCTGATTCCACAGTCGACGTGGGTGCAGGGCAATGTATGGGCAATCCATCATAATGAACGCGAGTTTCCGAACCCTGATCGATTTAATCCAAACCGGTTCCTGAAAGACCATCCGGACTCACGGCCTTTCCCTGGCGAGCGTGGATACATGACTTTCGGCTGGGGACGACGAGTGTGCTCAGGACAGGCACTTGCTGAACAGGGAACATGGTTGACGGTTGCGCGACTGATCTGGGGCTTCGAGATTGAACCAGCGCTAGACGAAATTGGAAAGCCTATTCCTGTCAACATATTTGACTACACGTAGGTCGATCATAATTTCCACTCACAAACTTAAAGCTAACCACATCGTAGCAATGGCCTAAACATGCGTCCAAACATCTTCAAAGTAAGCATCAAGCCACGAAGCGATAGGATCAGGGAAACCATTGAAAGGGAAGGAGAACAAGCGCTGGCAGATCTTAGACCATATGAGGGAGAGACTAAGTACCGTATGAGTACATTCTATCAGAAATGAAAATCACTAGGACATAACGCTACCTTCAGCTTGTGTCAAACATTATGAAAAGACAGGATAGGGATGTAAACAGCAAGTCCAATCACCACGATTTTCACTTTTCATGATCTCAGACGATGCTTTCGCTGCGGAAATGGCTTCCGCAGTGATCAGAGGGCTTTTTCTTTCATCTAAAAGCTACCCAAAACTCAAAGAATTAAACACAGAGAAAATCAATTTCTATGATTCAACAACAGGCTCTGCTATTATACCATGACTGGTAGCACCTTTTAAGTGACGAATTTTGGCTATAATCACTGTCAAAGACCCCATTGACGCTTTGTCCGACAGAACGGTCATGTTGCCTTAGTGCCTCTGGATTCAATAACACATATTTCAGACTAGCCCGCAAGTCTCTAGAAGGTATATGGTCACGACAATGCATCAAGAATGACATGTTCTCACCGCTTATATCCACGTCAAAGCTGCAGCGAAATCCGACTTTGCATGCGGGGCACAGGAGGTTTCAGCGATGAATTCGTGGTTGACAAGATATGTGTACTATTCTAGATCGCCTCTAAGAAGATATTGTTTTTCTTGGCAGATAGCCGCGAGAGATAATGTAAGTGCACGTGGGTTTCAACATCACTCCATCAGACCGACGTGTCCAACTCTAGCGCTCTTACCGACACTGACTCGCCTTGCTAGGGCTATGGAAAATACACAGTACGCTAGAAGCTGTGGAGAAGCTAAACTAGTCAGCTTACGACTTAGAACAAGGCTTAACCTACGTGTACTCTGCCCGTGCGTACACGCATCTCATAATCTGACAGTAGATACTTAGCGCCCGGTGCCAAGATGTCATCTCTAGCTCTCCCCACGTTCTTCGATTCATTGCTGACGACCTAGTCGCTACTTTTGAGATGCTTCTCAATGAAGGAGATCCTAGTGCTTACGAAGTGAATTGAGCATTCATGATGCTCCCACGACTCAATAATGCAGTACTGATAGGGAAAGAAGAAACTGTGATAGTCCATGTGAGGACTGTTTGGTTTGCAGTAGACACGCAGATTCCGAAAAAACCCGAATAGAAGATGGCTGCTGTGCACATGACTCTTTTGAATGCCAACGGTGCAGACAAACCAAACGGGCCGGTTACCTCACCGACGTTTGAGATATTCTGGAGCACATGCTACAATAGACACTCAGACATCACGCTCAAAGCTATCTCCTGAGGTTTGGGGGTGGTTGTTAATTGGGAAGTACATTCGTTATTCTGCGCGAGCTGATCTTAGTCCATGTGAAAAAAGGAAAATGATAAAAAAACAAAAATGGAAAGCCCCGAGGAGATGTCTCAGAGAGTGGTGCGGTAGAAAAAGCCGATATCTCTGAATCTTTCCAAAATCATTGCAAATGATAGGTCCACTGACAACTGTATGATCAGCAGCTCAGAAAAAAAAATCCTAAGTGGACCTTTTCTATTAGTAAATCCACATCCAACCCCACACGAAGTATTTTCTATCTGTATAACTAAAACTCTATAGATCCTTCAGTTTTTATCGAGTCAATCAACCTCCAAATTCAGACATCTTTCGCAGTCTCTCTAACACTGCATTTTCGGTTCTATTTCCACGCTAGTATTGTACTTGCATAATTACAAGATCGATCGTTTTTGAACCAAACGTACCGCTAGGGTGGTGTAGTTTCGCTTCCAGTCCATAGAATTAGGCGGTGTGTTAGTGCTGCTATGGTATGATGTTCCGAACGAGCTATCGACTATCTCAGATATTACTACGATATTACACATCACGAAGCCGCGAATCTGAAAAAAAGCAGCCAAACATGAAGTTCTTTTCGGCCGAGAAGACCCCGGTAGCCCGCTTAGCTCTGAATATATTACTAACAACAAATCTGTGTTGCAAATACGGAACATGTATTATAAATGTTGGTTTCACAACCTTCAGCATTGTTTGTCTAATACACCCGCGTGAATGGTGCATAGATCTAGGCCGATCTGGACTAGACCTTTCAATCTGCAACCAACGGTTGCGCATGTAAGATTCCCACACCCCTCCCTTGGGCTGACATGCTTCCTGCGGGGACAGCGACACGTGTACAAGGTGTGATGGTTAGTTGGACAAATGACGCATTTCTGTGAGACATATGCATATGCATATGTATTATTGTTGTTTTTTCTCCCTCGAATTTCGAGCAAATATCCAAGAACAATGCAGATTATTCGTCTCTTTCGGAGAATTCGCAGCCTTGCTGCAAGGAAACCCAAGGAACCGAAGAAGACGAAGCAAAAGAACCTGGGAGTATGGCTGTCCCTCAATGAATTACTGACCATTTTCGACGAAGATACTCGCTTCTGGTGGGAAACGACCGGGCCCATCCTTGCGCGCATGATGGAATTACTTGGGTACGATCAAGATACACAGCATAAACATTTGCTGTTTTACTACATGTATATTCTACCAGCTCTTGGTAGAAGACCCTCGCCCGAAGGCCACCCAAATGGATGGGAAAGCTTCATGACGGACGATTGCTCCCCTCTTGAATTGAGTTGGGAATGGGGAATGTCAGCCGGAGAGTCACGCGTTCGCTTCTCCATAGAGCCAATCGGAAAACATGCGGGTAACTCAGCCGACCCGTTGAATGAGAAGATGGTATTCCAACTTATCGATACGCTCCGGCCAGCGTTCCACAAGAGTCTGGACCTGACCATTTTCGACGCGTTCTCCGAGGCTCTCACCACAACCCACGAAAAGCTCGACACAAAACACATTTCAGTAAACGGGCGCTCGCAGCACTTTGTTGCTTTCGACCTCGATGTCGGAACTCCCTCCTTGAAGGCCTACTTTATCCCTGGCCTGAAGGCAGTCGAGACAGATACGCCGGTTCCCGAACTGGTGGTCCAAGCAATCGACTCATGTAAGGCGCATCTTGGACCCGTTTTCATGAACAACTTTTCCAGGTTCAACTCCGACCTGACGAAATTCTCCAAAACCAGTCCAAGTCGTCCCCAGATTGAAATCATTGGCATCGACTGTGTCGTCCCCGTCAAGTCACGAGTCAAGATCTACGTCCGCCACAGAGAAACATCTTTCGACAGCGTATGTCGAATGCTTTCACTGGGCGCCAGTAAACCTCTCGACCCCGCTTCATTAGCTAGCTTGCGTGAATTGTGGTCTCTGGTCCTTGGTCTGCCAGAATACTTTCCTTCTGACCAAGAACTGCCGAACGTCCCACACCGGACCTCGGGTATCCTCTACTACTTCGAGATCAAACCGGCGTCACATGATATAGTTCCAAAAGTGTATATTCCCGTACGACACTATGCCAAGAACGATCTCTCCATTGCCCAGGGGTTGGCCACGTACTTTGAGCGTCGCAGGCAGTCAGCGATGGCGGATAAATACGTTCAAGCACTTTCGGATATCTTGTAAGTATGCATGTAGAGCTTCTCCGTTCATAGCTAAACGTGATTGCAGTTCACATAGATCTCTCGACTCTGAACTTGGCCTGCATACCTATATCACATGCTCGTTCAAGAAGACAGGGCTGTCTGTGACATCATACTTCAACCCGGAGATTTACCATCCAAATCGGTACATCTCATGAGGGTAGTGTGAGGTAGTTTGTTCTATATTCCCCTTTCTCAGTTTGTACTTTCCTATGTTGAGAATATCTCCATTTCAATCCCAGCGTTGATTTTCCTTGAGACCCACATATCTGAATAGTTGCATAACGGATGTGGCATAACGGATGGTGTTACAAGCTCTCTTAATTCAATTCATATAGTCTTTCTAGTCTCTGCATCAAATTTCTTCATGTTGATTTTGTGGTATACCGTGTTGTAGACAGTGCGCGAGACTATAGTGTATGGGCATTGGACTACGCCACTCTTTGACGTGAAAGTCGTTGGGATATATCCCGATACGTATGGGCAGTATATTAGAGTGTATGATAATATTTTTCAGAGTTGATTTGTACGTTGTATACAGATTGTTGAAATCAGCTGTGGCTACTCCACGACTAACACTAAGTGCAAACGCCCAGTGTTAGATATCTACCCACACGACATCACTTCCAAGAAAGATGATCGTGTGACTCTGATGTCAAAATACACTCTCTCAGAAACCTAAAATGAGAATCACACCGTCTTTTAGATCGTGATGACGTGCTTCCGAATACGAAGGAGATGACTACTGCTGATGCGGTCGTTGCAAGCTACAGGGGAGAAGCAGGGATGACCGCTGTACGACTTAGCAAGCGTACTGTCTAGTACTGCACTAAACTTTCCGCGCTTTAGGTCTTACAAAAGGCTCTGCGATTTCTGCATGTTTGATCTGCCCACGTGGAACCCCAGATGCTAGATTCCTCAACAATTCGGGCTCCCCTGTGCCCTGCACCGTAGAAGCCGAGGAACCGAGGAACCGACAATCTTCGATGTCAGGGAAATTCGGTACATATTCGCATGATTTATGGGTTAAAATAGGATGTCAATCAACAACTCAGCATACTTGAGGGACTGGTTTTACTAGCGCTGCAAATCAACGCCAAGCGAAAGTTATGTGTGGATCGGGATTTTTACTGACAAGGCGCTATCATACGCAGGGCATTGTACCGTTGCCCACTAAACAACAACTCCCCTCGAACGAAATCAGCAACTTAGATGGGTAGCAAGATGATGACCTAGTTGAGCAAGAAAAAAATCACTACGTCTTATAAAGTTTAATGATCCGAAATAATCGCAACTTAAAAACCCAAATAATGCCGCAACCAACCACCAACCACCACACAAAATCTCACATCCACACCCATTATCCAAAAAACCCCTCCTTTCCCTACAATCCCAAATACTAACCTTACAAATCTTTAGTCTAAACCGTACCAACCCATCCACACTAACTCTCCATCCCATTTCGCGTTTCCCATCTTTCCTGCAAGAACTTGGTAGTAACCTCGGGCCGCGCCCACAAGCCCCGCACGTACTCGCCGCACGCGAGTCGACTTAGACCCTTGCCACGCCATTACACTAAACGCAAAGCAGTTGAACTAAGAAGTCTGACACACTTTCCCTTATATCAATACCGCTTTTGGTAGTCGAGCGTGCGGAGAACCGAGGGGGTGAAACGATGCTTCGTACGGTGCTGGACGAGAAAGGGTGGAGGGAGCAGCGTTATGATTACTGTTTCGAGAAAAAAGAGAGTCTGAGTGCAAGTATATAATGTAATTTATCTAAATAAACATAACGCGTGAAGAACGTTTGAGATTAATCCATTTTTTGGCCAAGGACAAGAGAAGAAGAAAAGGTAGTGGTGAATTAGTGCTGCTACAACATCTCGACGTGATATAGACATCTAACAAATTTCTAGGTTAATCTGATACCTAGCTACTAGGCCAAATTCAAAAGCAACAATGCCCATAAAACCCCGCTTCACAATCCCCGTCCCCCAAGTCTCCCTCCCAACTTTCATTTTCGACTCTCCGAGCGATCCGCTGCCCAAAACACCGATTCTCATCTCCGCCGCGAACCCAGAGTTGCATTTCCTCTCGCTACACGACCACCGGCAGTATGCAAAGCGCTTCGCATCGGGTCTGCTGCGCGCAGGATTGCAACCGGGGGATCGCGTGCTGCTCTTCTCGTCGAACACGCTATTCTTCCCTGCCATGGTAATGGGTACGATAATGGCTGAAGGCATCTTCACAGGCGCGAATCCAACCTACGTGGTGCGGGAGTTGGCATATCAATTACGAGACAGCGGGGCGCGGTTTCTAATCTGCGCAGAAGGCAGTCTCGACACGGGAATTGCGGCCGCGAAAGAAGTCGGACTGAGTGCGGATCGGGTTTTTGTTTTTGATGATGGAGCCGCGACGTTTGAGGGTAGAAAGGTGGAACGCGACTCGGAGCTGGGACGCATCCAGCACTGGACGGAACTGCTGGATACACCGGAACGAGGCGAAGCGTATGCCTGGCCGGAGCTGCGCACCGCAGAGGAGCTGGATCGCGTTGTTGCGCTGAATTACTCGTCAGGCACGACGGGCATGGCGAAAGGCGTGATGATTACGCATAGGAACTACGTTTCGAATTGCGTTGCGCAGTTGCAAGTTCCACAGCAAGAGGAGGGGTGGGAAGAGCTGCTGCCACGAAAAAGGTATCTCATCTTCCTGCCCATGTACCATGCCATGGCGCAATCCTGGTTCGGCATGTGCGCCCTGAAGCTGCGGGTCCCAGTGTATATGATGGCCAGGTTTGATCTGCTGCAAATGCTAGAGTACGTGCAGAAATATCGGATTACGGACCTCGCCTTGGTGCCGCCCATCGTTGTACTTATGGCCAAGCACCCTGATACCAAGAAGTTTGACCTAAGCTCAGTAGAAGACGTAAGCTGTGGCGCTGCTCCTCTCGGTGGCCAAATCAAAGAAGAGTTTGAACGCCTTTGGCCACCAGGCAAGATCAGCGTCAGAAATGGGTGGGGCATGACGGAACTCACAACTGTTGGCTGTAACCACTATCCCTCGATGAAGTATCCCAGTTCCTCCGTAGGGGAACTGTATCCGAACCTTGAGGCAAAGCTCGTCTTGGATGATCAGGGCAAGGTTGAAGCTCCTCAAGGTGAACAAGGTGAACTCTGGGTGCGTGGCCCCAATGTCATGAAGGGATACTGGAAGAAGCCCGAAGCGACAAAGGAGACCATCACACCAGACGGGTGGTTGAAGACTGGAGACGCAGCATATGTGGATTCCAATCAGCACTTTCATATCGTGGACAGAAAGAAGGAGTTGATCAAGGTCAAGGGACTGCAGGTTGCGCCCGCTGAGCTGGAGGCATTATTATTGGACCATCCTCAGGTACAAGATGCTGCTGTCATCGGAGTACAAGCGTAAGTTTTGCAGTCACATGTAGGCACACCTGCTAATCATGGTCAGTGAGGGTACCGAATTGCCACGCGCATATATTGTGCTTCGGTCTTTGGCTGATGCTCTGCCGGAAATGGCGGAAAATATCAAAGCATGGCTGGCGGAGCGTGTCGCGAAGTACAAGCGGCTAGAAGGCGGCGTACGTTTTATCGATGCGATACCCAAGAACCCGTCTGGCAAGATTCTGAGGAAAGAATTGAGGAGCAGGGCTGCGCAGGAAGACCCCAAGCCGAAGCTGTAAACAGCCGACTACAGATATGTATCTGTCTCTGCATATACAGACCATCGTGATTCTGGAATAAATATCAATTACAGTCTTGTTTTAGCGTGAACCTGAGTTGCAGTGCTGATCAAGCCTGTCTCGTAGGGCTCAAAGAAGGCACCAAGTCGCTGCCATGTCCTCAAGCCATGGCGTCATGTCTGGTAGCCTTTGAGTGTCTTTAGTGCTGAAATTGCGTGTCCTCTGCTGCTTCGGTATATACATGCAGCGGCATCCGCTCATGACTGTCATTTCCGTAATCTACCCTGCATGGGCACCTGCAAACGCTCTAATTGCTTCGCTCTCCGCCCTTGGCCGCCCTCAGCTCATCCATCTTCTTCACGCGCTCCTTGAACTCCTCGTACTGGCACTTCTCGTACGAGTGTCGCTCGTTCTGTCGAACGTAGTCAGTCAGTCTGCGGTTCCCCCCACGTACACGGGAAATGGGCTTTTGCGCACCTCGCACTTCCATGGTAGGTAGTACTCCTCGTACCGACACCGGTTCAGCGGGATCAGAAGGTGTGCGCATGAATCTCTGTAGGGAAGGGGCAGCTTAGCAGCGCTCATCTCCTCGCGAGTAGCCTCTGTGTAATTGTCAGTGTCTGGTATGCGGAGCCAATTACGTCTGGATGTGTGGGCGCACTCACTCCGGGGCTCTCCGAGACCGATGGCATGCTTGATGGATTCTGTAACAGTCATATTGGCGGCCCAGGGTGGTGTTTGTCGTCAATGGCACGCAGGACAAGGGGAAAGTGGTGGGCGGGAGCGTCGTTTGCGGGCGAGGTTGCTGAGGTTCACTGCGGTCGGCAAAGGGAAGCTGCCACCGCCCGACCCCGATGCTTGGCAGGGCAGGGCAGGCGCGACCGCGGCCCTTGCAACGCGACTTCCCCCCAGGTCTGACGCGAACCGCAAACACGTCTTCACGAAATCACTTGACACGCCTGCAAGACGCCGCTTGTGCTTTACTGAATGGTGAAAATGCCCCCGGCGCCCGATGGCAAAATATATTCGGCGACCTACAGTAATGTGCGTAGCGACAACCCGCCCTCTGCCTGCCGAATGTCCCTCGATGCTACTTGACTGCCACAGCTACTACCATCACACCACCTCGGCCTCCCTGCTAACACTCGCCCCAGGTCCCCGTCTATGAGTGCAATGTCAACGGCCACCATGTCATGCGCCGCCGTGCCGATGACTGGATCAATGCTACCCACATCCTCAAAGTAGCCGACTACGACAAGCCAGCGCGAACCCGTATCCTGGAGCGCGAGGTGCAAAAGGGCGTGCACGAGAAGGTGCAGGGTGGATATGGCAAATATCAGGGCACATGGATACCGCTCGAGGAAGGGCGCGGGCTCGCGGAGCGCAACGGCGTACTGGACAAGATGCGCGCCATTTTCGACTATGTGCCAGGCGATAGGAGCCCGCCTCCTGCGCCCAAGCATGCTACGGCTGCGTCAAATCGCATGAAGCCACCCAGGCAGACGGCAGCAGCGGTGGCGGCGGCGGCTGTAGCGGCGGCGGCGGCGGCTGCGGCTGCGGCTGCGAATCACAATGGTAAAATCGTCCATTTGCTTGAATCTATCCAGTCTCCCGTTATTGCAACCATGTGAGAGAATTTGCGCTGATGTATCGTGCAGCAATCATGAGCAATTCGCGGTCGCAAGCCAGTGAAGACCCGTATGAAAACTCGCAGAGGTCACAGATCTATCGCGAGGACACACCGGACAACGAAACGGTGATTTCAGAGTCAATGCTGGGTGATGCCGATCTAATGGATATGTCGCAATATTCGGCCGACGGTAACAGAAAGCGGAAGAGGGGGATGGACCAAATGTCTTTACTAGACCAGCAACACCAAATATGGGCTGACCAGCTACTGGATTACTTTATGCTACTGGACCATGAAGCAGCTGTGTCGTGGCCAGAACCACCGCCAAGCATCAACCTAGACCGGCCGATTGACGAAAAGGGACATGCGGCGATGCACTGGGCAGCGGCCATGGGTGACGTTGGCGTGGTCAAGGAGCTGATACATCGAGGAGCACGTTTAGACTGTCTGTCGAACAACTTGGAGACGCCTCTGATGCGCGCCGTCATGTTCACCAACAACTTCGACAAGGAGACGATGCCGAGTATGGTCAAGATATTCCAGCAAACGGTGCATAGGACAGATTGGTTTGGCAGTACCGTTTTCCACCACATTGCAGCGACTACGAGCAGTTCAAACAAGTATGTTTGTGCAAGATGGTATCTTGACTGCATCATCAATAAGCTTTCAGAAACGTGGATACCAGAAGAAGTCACGAGGCTTTTGAATGCAGCGGACCAGAACGGCGACACGGCCATTATGATTGCTGCACGCAACGGTGCGAGAAAGTGCGTACGAAGCCTGTTGGGACGAAACGTAGCAGTGGACATTCCGAACAAGAAGGGCGAGACTGCCGACGACCTGATCCGAGAGCTCAACCAAAGACGACGTATGCATGGCCGAACGCGACAGGCCTCGTCATCGCCGTTTGCGCCAGCACCGGAGCACCGACTGAACGGACATGTTCCCCACTTTGACGGTGGGCCACTGATGTCGGTACCCGTTCCTAACATGGCAGTTCGAGAGTCAGTGCAGTACCGGTCACAGACTGCTTCACACTTGATGACCAAAGTAGCACCCACGTTGCTGGAGAAGTGCGAGGAGCTAGCGGCGGCATACGAGGCAGAGTTACAAGAGAAAGAAGCAGAGTTTTTCGACGCCGAACGTGTGGTCAAGCGGCGGCAAGCAGAGCTAGAGGCTGTACGGAAGCAAGTAGCGGAGCTGCAGAGCATGTCAAAGGGGCTGCATATTGATCTCAATGACGAAGAGGCGGAGCGGCAACAAGAAGATGAGCTGCGGCTCCTGGTGGAAGAAGCAGAGTCGCTTTTGGAGATTGAGCAAAAGGCGGAGCTGCGGCGATTGTGCAGCAGCATGCCGCAGCAAAACAGCGATAGCTCGCCAGTGGACATTACGGAGAAGATGCGTCTGGCGCTGCTGCTGCACCGAGCACAGCTGGAGCGGAGAGAGCTGGTCAGAGAAGTGGTGGGCAACTTGAGCGTGGCGGGCATGAGCGAGAAGCAGGGCACGTACAAGAAGCTGATAGCAAAAGCACTAGGGGAGCGGGAAGAAGACGTTGAGTCGATGCTGCCCGAGATCCTGCAGGAGTTGGAAGAGGCAGAGACGCAAGAGCGGGCCGAAGGACTAGATGGTAGCCCAGTGTGATTCGAGCAACTTGGTCAGATGTCTGCCACCGACGTTTTTGATTCCCCCGGCGCATTCTTTCTTGGTTGTTGGGCTATGATTTAGGGAGGACGGATAGGGTAACGAGCACTTTACGACCGAGATAACAGAACTGCTAGTTCCTAATGGACGCACGGAATCGTGATCACTTTTGATTCTGTTATCGGTCATGCTGTCATTGTTGGGCTTCAGCACATAGGAGTACGTCGAAAATAACCTGCTGGAGTCCCCCCACGGGGCTTGGAGGCTGCTCCTATCTATCTGTACTAGGGCAAGCAAGTCACTTGATGGTGCATGAGGATGCAGAGTCTGGTCATCTGAGAGACGCGGACAGCAGGCAAGGCCGCTCGTGAAGCTGGGTTGTGATTCGACTATGCATGCAGCTAAAGGATGACGTGATGACGCCGGACAGCGGCATGGCACGTCGAATTGCCAAGGGGTCTGGAGGACGAAAAACCATCCAAAAGGCGGCTTGTGGTGTTTGTATAGGGTAAACGATGAGTAACACGATGGAAAATACAGCTCGACGCAGACTTGGCTGAGACGGGGAGATTGGATGCGAGGGAAAAGACGCGTAGGCGGCAAGTGGGCTCAGCTGCGATTGGGCCGTGGGGGAGGTGGAGAGTCAGGTCAGCGGAGTTTGCACGGAGGTTACGGCATGCAGGGGGCTTGGCCGTGTTGCAGTAGTACGCGGCTGCGATGCCACCAGGCACCTGAAGACAGATATCGCCAGTCGCCAGTCACGACTACTAAGCATTTGACGCCTACGCCGGACCCAAGCAAATCAATTCCCAGAAAAAGACACCGCCACACTTTCCCCCCCTGGTCACCTCCCACGCTGCAGCCCCCCAGGCCCACTCACCCATCACCTGCCACTCGGTACGGTCTTTTGCTCTGCCCAACAACCGCCTTATATGCCTGAGTCGATCCCACTACGCAAGAAACCCCCAGCAACTCCTCGTGCCCTCGCCCACACCCTCTCCGACGACTTCAGCCTCGCTCCCGCCTCCAGCGCGCGCCATCTCTCGCGCTCACGCTCCTCCTCACGACAGCCGCGCAATCCGGCCCGAGACTTTGACGATTGGGATGACCACGACCCAGCCATGCCCTCCGACCTGAGACCCTCCCTCGAGCGCCCCGATGGCCGCGCCAACTCCCCTCTGCTGGGGCGCAAGACCGAGGACGATACTGTCGAAGAGGGTCTATTAAGCAGGAGCACACACCACTTTCACGAGCGAGACCCAGAGACACAGGCAAAGCTCGAGACGCGGAGAAAGTACACGTATGCTGCTTTCCTGCTGGCCCTGAGCCTGATCAGTTTCACTGTGCAGACAGAGACGGCCGTGTACATCCAGCACCAGCTCAAATGGGAGAAGCCGTATTGCATGCTGTACATGACCCACGGCTCCTGGGTTGTGCTGTGGCCTGCAACTCTCGCCCTGCTCCGTCTCCAGCATTGGAGCGAGCCCTGGCCGACGTTTTGGCGTAGACACGTCCACATTCTGCGCCAGACGGCCCTCATGGTCCAGCACCAGACGCTCCATCCCACGCCCCGGCAATCCCAAGTCTCACCCGTCCAGTACATGATGAAGATGACGGCTTTCATTACATGTGCTTTGACTCTTGCAGGAGGCAGTTGGTATGTCGCCGTTAACATGACGACTGCCAGCGACCTGACGGCCATTTACAACTGCTCTGCCTTCTTCGCCTACGCCTTCAGCATCCCCATCCTCCATGAAAAGGTGCGCGCCAGCAAGGTCCTGGCAGTCGCCATTGCCATTGCTGGTGTCTTTGTTGTGGCATACGGCGACCAGGCACCCGCAAAGCACGGCTCCAAGTCTGGCGGCGGGGCCGGCGGTGACAAGGCGCCGCCTTCACAAGAAGCCCAGAACCGCGCTTTTGGCAACTTGGTCATTGGCGTTGGTAGTGTCTTGTACGGTCTCTACGAGGTCTTGTACAAGCGGCTGGCTTGTCCTCCAGAGGGCGCTGCACCAAACAAAGGCGTCATCTTTGCAAATCTGTTTGGCAGCTTGATTGGCGCATTTACCTTGAGTGTGCTGTGGATTCCATTGCCATTACTCCACTGGCTGGGCTGGGAAGTATTCGAGCTGCCCAAGGGAGAGCAAGCATGGATGATGGCTATTAGTGTTTTGGCAAATGCCAGTACGTCTCCTTTTCCTTTACCTTGTTCCAGCTTTTCCAGCTTTTCCAGCTTTTCCAGACACATTTGCTAACCTTCGCAACTCTAGCTTTCTCTGGCTCTTTTCTTGCCCTCATTTCCCTTACATCGCCCGTCCTCTCTTCGGTCGCGGCACTTCTTACTATTTTTATCGTTGCGCTAGTCGATCAGTTGCTTCCTCCGCCACTCAACTCGCCGCTTACGCCCGCCGCTATTGTCGGCGGTCTTTTAATCATTGGGGCTTTCAGTCTTTTGTCTTGGGCTTCGTATAAGGAAATGGATGAGGAGCGGAGGCATAAACTTGAAGAGGCTCCTAGCGAGTTGGACGATTAGAAGGGGAGGCTCTTTGTTTCTTCCATTGGCGTCTTAAGAAAAAGAGAGGGCGGCTGTATGATGGATTCAGCAGTTGCACTTTTCCCTATGCTTCCTTTCGATCCTCATTTTTCTTGGATTCACAGCAAGGTCATTCGCTTATCTGACCTTTGGCCAGTTTCTTGAATCTTGGCCGCGACGTTTTTTGCATCTTCAGGCATTGTTTTGCAACTAGGAAATTCGCTCGATAGACTACTTATCTTTTTCTATATCTCTTTTATCTACTAGGCGGCAAACCAAAGGCGGCGGTGTGCAGCATTTGACGAGAAAGAGCATTGTTGGGTTACCCGTTGGCAAATCTATTAGAAGGGCGTTATCCATGGCGTTTCCATACTGGTGCAGACTAAGAAGTCTTGCTGTATTTCTGTTTTTCAAAAATCCAAAGCTTGGTTCTTCTTCGGGGTGTTTTTTATCGTGTTGAGTGAGCAAGATATTGGGTCAGAGAATAACAAAAGAGAGTGTCTTTTTGGGGAGATCACGGTAGACAATATCATTGAAAAAAGGGGTTGACAATATGAGATTCTAGAAGAAATCTAGATGAAAATAAAGATTGTTTAAAGACTTGATAGGCCCAACGGGGATACAAGACGAAGATATAGCATGTCTCTATTCGCACGTGAGGATAGGCATGGGATGCGAAAGAGTGGTATGACTGAAGGGCAACAGAGGCAACAGCGCATACGCTAGCCATCAGGCAACGTTCGCGAAGTTTCGATACACTGCCCTGCCGTACATGTCAAACCCTTGGTGTGGCATCGCAACGGCGTAGGGTGGCGCCCTGACCCGCTCTTCTCCTCTACCTTAGATACATCAGCATCATAGTGCAAGCACATATCTTCAACCTAAACATACTCACTACAGCACCATGACCCAGACACAACCCGCCGCACCGCCCGATCTCAGCGCCAAACTCCCCAAGCTGGTTCCACGCAGACGCGCCCCCACGACGCGAGAACCACCTTCTGCCCCTCCCCCACCGACACCCTCGCTCCCCGCGCCCCCAAACCTAGCGCAGCACACGTACATCCACCCATCGCGCCGCATCCTCAGCCCGCAAGACCACGAGCTCTTCCTGCACAGCGAAACATGCACGCTTGTCGAAGCCTTCATCTTCGGCATCGCCGACGCCGTCCGCGATAGAAGCATATCGAGCGTGCGCGACGGCTCCGAAGCAACCAGCACCATCAAAACCATCGTCTCGATCCTCCGCTCTGCCGAAGAAATCCTGTCAACATGCCCGCCCGAAGACACGGGCTCGCGCTTCGGAAACCCCATGTTCCGCTCTTTCCTCGATGAGCTCGAAAAGGCGCTGCCGGCCTGGCACGAGCGACTCGGTCTACACGACGCCGTGCAAATCGACGAAGTATCGACGTACCTCCGCCACTCCTTCGGCAACCGCCAACGCATCGACTACGGTTCAGGTCACGAACTCAACTTCTTCCTCTGGCTCCTGTGCCTCAATCGCCTCGGCTACCTGCCCCCGCCTACTTTCCCCGCCCTAGCCCTCGTCGTCCTCCCTGCATACCTGCGCCTCATGCGCCGCGTCCAAGAAGCATACTACCTCGAGCCCGCAGGCTCCCACGGCGTCTGGGGCCTCGACGACTACCAATTCCTGCCGTTCCTCTTCGGCGCAGCACAGCTCCTGCATCATCCGTACATCACACCGAAATCAATACACAACGCGCTGGTGCTCGAGGAGGAAGGCAAAGAGTTCCTGTACCTCGACCAGATTGCCTTTGTCAATAGCGTCAAGAACGTTGAGGGCCTGCGCTGGCATTCGCCCATGCTGGACGATATTTCCTCGGCGAAGAATTGGGCTAAGATTGAGGCCGGCATGCGCAAAATGTTTCGCAAGGAGATTCTCGAAAAGTTACCTGTTATGCAGCATTTTCTGTTTGGCAGCTTGGTGCCTGCTGTTGAGGGCATGAGTGTGGAGGATGAGGCGGATAAGGAGAAGGAAGACGAGGGTGCGGAGGGGGGAGAGGTACAGGTGTTTGATGATGAGGCTGGTAAGAGACATGTGCATGCGAGTGTGGGTTGGGGCGACTGCTGTGGTATTCGTGTACCGGCGGCTGTAGGAGCGGAGGGCGAGGCCAGGAAAGGTGGTGCGAGGGGCTTGAGGAGAGTGCCGTTTGATTGAGAGACTTGTATATGGCATCAAGTATACTGGCGTTTTTTTTGTATTGATACGAATACCCAAAAGAAAGAAAGAATGATACAGACTGCATATCACTTTAGCATAGACATATCCATGAAACAAAACCCTCCAAATCCAACAATTAAGTATTCATTCTAATTTCCCTTTAATGTTGCATATTTCGTGGTATCAATGCCCTCCTTCTCTGTTCTTCCTCCACCATTTCCCTCCCATATCACCCCCAAGAAGCTTATTTCTTACTCAACTCCTTCTCAATCTCTGCCTTGAGATCCTCAGGCTTCTTGGTACTGGCCCAGCGTCCCTTGACCTTGCCGTCGCGGCCAATGAGGAACTTTTCAAAGTTCCACTTGACACGCTTGAGGCCCATGAGGCCGGGCTTTTCGTTCTTGAGCCATTCGAAAGCGGGGTCTGCGGTTGCGCCGTTGACCTGTTCATACGTGTGTCAGTACCCTGTTCAGCATGTTTTGGGTTTGCCGGATTTTGCCGTGGTATAGGGACATTACGGCGCCTCGCAAAGATGAGAGGAAAGGAGGAGGGAATAACGTACATCAATCTTTCCCAGCACCGGAAAACTAACACCGTAGTTCACCTGGCAAAACTCCTGAATCTCCTCGTTTGTTCCGGGATCCTGACCGCCAAACTGGTTGCAGGGGAAACCGAGAATCTCAAAGTCATCTGGGTATTTGGACTTGATGTCCTTGTAGAGTTTCTCGAGGCCCTCGAATTGAGGGGTGAAGCCGCACTTGGAGGCCGTGTTTACGACGAGGACGACTTTGTTGGAGAGTTGGGAGAGGTCGTAGGGTTGGCCCTTCTCTGTAGGTTACGGTTGTTAGTCTCTCTCTTTTTTGGGGGGGAGCCTTGAAGGGGGAGAGGGCGGAAGGGCAAGGAAGAGGAGGAGATTGTATCTGTTTTCGCAGCGACCAAAGGCTCTATTTCTCCCTTCCCTCCTCCTGTACCTCTTCATGTGTATCCTCGAGATAAAAATAGCGGAGAGGAAGAGAGGGCAAACTCACTATCCTTGGGCTTAAACTCGTAAAAGCTCGTCGCAGAAGCCATGGTCGCGTATTCTCTTCTCGTCCAGCTCTTGGTAGTGATATTAATTCTCTTGTCGTAAATCTCAAGCAATCGTACAGCGCCGATATGTGCTGCAGCAAAAGTCGTCGCAGTAGAGGTAGCTGTAGAGGTAGCAGGCCGACGACGCAAGGTTAATAAGCCCGGCTCGCTCGCAACAAGCTCACAACGCGGGGCAGTGCTCAAGCTTCTCGCCCCTCGCCGGATTCCTAATCCCACTCCACCCGCCGCCGCCGCTCTGCACCACCACGTCCACCGGACATGTGACACCACCGCCGCCGTACCAGCCGCAGCGCCCTCGGACATCCTTCCCAACACCACCATACTGTTACTTTCGCTATTCCAAACCTGCACTGTAATCACCACTGACTCCGAGGGGGAGCTGGATCGAACTGCTGATGGCGGCGGTCCGGACCCTCTGGGCTGACAAAAAAAAAGGTGGGTGATTCCTCAAATGACCCGTTCGGACGGTTTAAACAAGCACGCAACACGCACGGTATGGGGGTGTGTGCGTGACGGAACACTGCGATGGCGCCTACCCCCCGTCCAAAAAAAAAAGTGAGGAATAAGTCGGCCGAGGTATATCGGCTAGGGAAGGGGGGAAAAGCAGTGGACCTGACTCTCCGTCTCTCTCTTTCTCTCTCTCGATGTAGTACGTGCGTACGTGCGAGCCTCGCAATGTTGGCTGACTCGGCTTTCTGGTTGCAAGGGCTGGCTACATAGTTTTTACGTGCGTAGTATGGAAACTATGTAACAAGCGGTATGCACGCATGTAACGGACTAAAAAGAAGGCGTGATAATTTGGTCGTGCAACTTTGATCCTGGCGCGGAGTGAATGACGTAGGGAGGGCTGGTGATTGATTGCTGCATTAGGGCCGAGCCTTGGACAAAAACCTTGCTGGGCGATAAGCTGGGATTCGGTCCGACTGCGTGCGCTCTGCATGCATGTGGGGAGAGAGGAGGGGCACTGGAGGGGCACACACATTGGGATACAGCACACCTGCAAGCTTCGCTCTCACAACTCATGCGCATTGGGTGGGGATTAAACAAACAAACGCCTCTCTATTAAATATACAAAGTACCAAAGGAGGAGGGGCCACCAACTTCCGCAGAGCGGGCAATGATGGCCAATACAAGACTGACCTCTCTGAATGGTCGCCTCCTCCCTTCCCAATCCTAGTCTAGATGCCATTCCGACGCCGTAAATACAATAACAAGAAGATACAAAAACTACAGCCTGATGGCAGGCTCCTCCGTTAACATCAGATTAATCAAATCTCGCACATCGACCAAGACTCATGCCAACCATATTGCAATGAGTGAGGACCGCAGTCCATCTCCCCTCAAAGGGGTTCTCAGCTGTCGCCGTAACGGCAGACCAGCAATCCTTCGGCTTCCGAGTCCACGGCTGGGACAAAATCCTTGGGCTTTATGCATCCTGTGGCTTGTATCCGGCAATGTTCATCCATCCAGGGTCATGGGCATCCAGAGACTTGTGGCAAGTCTTGATCCTTCATCCGCTAGGCACGCGGGAATCCCATCCGGCTTTTGGAGAACGCGGAAAAGCAAAAACGCAAAAGTGCATGTGTTGAAAAAAGAGCAATAGCAGAGGGGTCCTTGGGTAAACGACAAACCTACTTGGATGCGTCACGGCAGACCGACTCTACCAGACGTATCCTTCCTTCAGCCACCGAAGACATCTCGGTACTGAGTGCAAATGTCGTGAAGGCCGACAACCTCCTTTGTCAGCTGAATATCGTCACCGAGGTCGCTTGGGTTGCTCAGGTTGGTGAGCACCTCGATAATGTGCTGCTTCTTGGCAAGGAACTCCTTGGAGAGCGCCTCGCGACGTTGCTGGCGCTGTTGCTCAGCAGTAAGCTTGACGACCTTGGCACGCTTCTCTCCAGACTCCTCGGCAGACGCCTTGCGCTTGCGCGACGAAGACTTGCGAGTAGCTTGTCCTTGCACAGGTGGCGAGGGCTCAGTCGTAGGCCCATCGTACTGGTGCACTCGCTTCATGTGGTCAAAGAGGTTGTAGCGACGAGGGAAGCCGTGACCAGGCACAGCTCTCTCACAGTCCCTGAAGTGGCACAGGTGTGGCCGAGCACCGTGACCGTGCATGCCGTGCGCCTCGCGCTCGTGGCGGAGAAGGCATGCAGTAGAAGAGAACTGCACACCAACGCAGGTCTTCTTGTTGCAGCGGAAAGGCTTGAGGTGAGAGTCGACGTACTTGCTAGAAACAGTTTAGACACATATTATGTAGTAAGACGGACAGCAGGGGACGTACTCGTAGTTGCACTTCAAAGCAGTTGGCTTGTGGCTGCATCCGGCCTTGCCCTCCTCGGGGCAGTGGTACTTGCCATCCTTGTCTGGCGTTTGTTGGTACAGTGGGTGGCTGCGGGCAACCTTTGTGCGCTCCTCCTCGAGCTTGGTGTCAGCGGCCTCAGACTGAGAGAGTGTGTCTTCGTGTCCGTCGAGTGACTGAGGTGCAGACGCTGCCTTAATGTCCTCGTTCTCGTTGCTTTGAAAGATGTTAGCGGACATACTTGATGAGAGGAAAAGGATATCTACCGAGACTCGGCAAGTCTTGACTGGTCAAGGTCGACCGTAGGGAAGTGTACACTGGTGGTGCTAGTAGGGGTAGCAACGAATGCACCAAAGGTCGAGTCCTGTGTAGATGCTCGCCTGGACTCCTGCTGGAAGCCGTATGATGAGTAGCGTGCAGCAGCAGGGCGCTCAGAGGCATCGAGAGAGGCATTCTGCCAGTTGCGCTGAGAAGTGGGGGTGCTGAACATGGCATCGTTGGTGTTGTGTGATGGCCATGCCGAGAATGGGAAGGTATTGTTCTGGAAGTGGGCATCGGCACTTGGCCAGTGCGGCGAGCCGCTGATAGAGGAGGGTGTGAATCGAGTCATGTTCGATGTTGTGTACTGGGTGTAGTCCTGAGCAGTAGAGTAATTAGCATAAGCGAGGGGACCATCCGTGGGTTCCCATGATCCGGAAGTGGATGTTTGTTGCACGTGGCTCATGTCCAGGGTGTCCGGGAAAGCACTGAAGTTGTCCGAGCTCATTGTCGGTGAGTAAATGTCGCTGCCAACAAAGTGGCTGCTCATCTGGCTCTCCTGGCGGTTCATCTCTGGCTTCCTGGGTCCGCGCCGGCTGGCGCCGCTCTGGCTCTGGTATGCGCTGTCCATGCTGCACTCAGAAACAGTATCCTTCAGTTCAAAGAAGTCTGATGTGCTCATGTCCTGGAAATCTGAAGAGAAAGGAAAGTCCGGTGCGGAAACAATAGGTGCAGGAATCTCCTTTCTCCACTCAGTGATGTTTGAGATGTAGAATGCGGGCTCCGGTGGTGAATCGAAGAAAGAGTCGCTGGACGCCAGAGTCAGTACCAAACACACGTTCACGGCAAACCTGAATGATAAAAGAACAATTGAAGACAAAGGAAAACGCCATGTTAGTACAGTAGCCAGAAGGAAACCTGTGCAAAGCTTCACGTTAGCAAAGATCAGTAGACGGGAGACATGGTGGTGAGCACGCACCTCAAGGAGCCAGTAGGGTCAGCATCATCGGCGATAGCATGTCCAGGTAGACGTATCCATGTTGGGTCCAGAGTAGTTCGACCAGTAACATGATATTCCCAGGTCGATTACTTAGCAGATTTCCAGATCCAGTAGAAGCAGTTCACAGAAAAACAGGGCAGCTCATCCAGAACAACAGGTGCTCCTTTGACCACACTCAAGTTAGTTTTCGATCAATGGGTCGGTAAGGATAGGCAGACTCTAGCCCATGTACGTACTTCATGTCCGACCAAAGAATCTCCATACCCATGACCGTGGCCGGTCTGGGCTAGCGCATCCAGGATATGGTCCGACACGTGATCTTACATAAAAGTTACGTGTTCCATAGGGTGATCCTTGGTACATGGTCCATGGCTTGGCGTCCTTTCGGAAAGCGTACACTCTTATTACCAGTAGTCTGTCGTTTAGCCTAGTTGAACAGCAACAAAGAACGACATTGTCGGAAGGTGCCTACGTAATCCTGACGGCGATGCAGGGCTGCATGCCGTTTGTCGCACAAGAATTTTGATCCAGTGTGGTGGTTGGGCATCAATAGCGAGGATCCACTCTCGTATGTTCACCGCCGTTTCGAGAGCTCTGCATTTTAGCTCTGAATCGGGGGCATCGAGGCCTCGTGATTGTCGTGTCTACAAACACTGCAAGGGCAGTGTGCTACGTGTCTCGTATCCTGGGAAGATTATCCTTGGGGAAAATGTGGTCCTGGGAGAAGTGAAGAAAAGTGGCCTTGTGGTTGTCCTTTACCGGGGCGGTAAATCCTGTGGAAGGTATCCTGTGGCATCCTTTGGGAGATCCATCTGGGGCTGTAGTGGCGGCGAACAGAAAGAGAAGAATAGTCAAAACAGTAGGAAAGAAACACATGATTGTAGCAAGACAGGCGGTAGCAAAACGGTAAGACTGAAAGGAAAAAGGTGAAGGTCAAAGCAAAACAAGTTGGGGGAGGAAACCGTTGGGCAGTAAGTACCTGGATAGGGCTCCGTCTGGGCTCCGAATTGTCATCCTGAGCAAGGGCTCTTGTTTTTTGATGTTGTATGTGTCGTATTGGACAGATCAAGCAAACGTCGCAAAGAAAGATTGCTAATGTAGCTTGTTTGCAGCGCGATGGCAGTGGTTGAGAGTAAAAGCTGTGGTGTTGAGGAGGAAAGAAGGAAGCGAGAGAGCTGAGAATATGCGGGCGCGGACTTGGGTTGCTGACGGGATGGTGGCTTGGTTTGAGTGCCAACGCATAGGAGAAGGCCCCACACACAAGTGCCGCGAGCAAATGTCTTCGGCGGTTTGGAAGCCAATGGGAAGAATTTGCGTGCGTGGCCGGGTTGGGAGAGATGCACTTCTTATCACTCCGAGTCAAGCGCTAACGTCACAGACTTTGCGCCCGGTTCACGAGTCACCCTTGGCTGCTCTCGCGATTCACAAGCGCTGGACGGGCTTCCGTGTCGGCGTAATACTCTGCTCCTGTCGCTCGCGGCTCGCAATAGGGGATGCTAAATTGAAATGCCGCCAGGGGCCCGTCGGGGATTGCAGAGGGAGCAGTGATCATCGCGGGTGGCAGCCAACCGCGTGGCCGGAGGGACGACGCGATACCACCGTCACACCTGCAAATTCAGGGAACCCGCCAGCCGAACGCGCACACACTGTGGATGCACCCCTCGTCTAGCTCTGCGATCAACAACCACAAAACCTGAACTGCCTGAACTGTGCCGAGGCCATGCTTGCGAACCATCTCAGGAAGAAACGAAAAAACAAAGCAGCGGCGGGCTGGGCTTTGCGCAAAATGCGGCAACGCGAGCGCTGGCGCAATAATGCCAACCGTCGTTTTTTTATTGATATGCCACAGCCTGCGGGATACCGGCTGGGTGCTCCCTTCAATCCGCCCCATCCGCAGGGTCCGGCACACCAGCCCGCCAAATTTCATTTCCCCTGGCCGTCCATGATGTTGCAGTTGCAATTGCACTCTCTGCACACAGCAGCCAACTGGCCATGCTTCACAACATACACATACACATACTTACTGGAACACCTGCATGCATACCTACCGTCATACTATATGTATGTACGCACACTGTACATACACATCTATGCACACTTACGTCCGCCTGACCTGAGCAAACGACCAAAATCATCATGTCATGCAGACGTAGGCGGCGGCCACTGGTCCAAGGGAAACCATGCACAGCGTACAACAACATGCAGCCGTGATATACCGTCAGTCCTTCATACCACGCCCCTATTGGCAAACGCCGGCCACCCTCCTTGACCTATAGCACAGTGCTCAAGGCAACATGGCTCGTTCGCAGAGCAGTCTATTCAGAGTCAGAACGTGTTGTAACAGCAAGCGGCCAATGGCACAAGTTGGGATGGTGGCTGTGATCAGATAGGAGCGAAAGACAATGCTATTTGGTTCCTCAGTGTCCGTAGGACTAAGATGAACTATGCTTTAAAAATGTGGTATCATCATGCAAGGGGATAGGATTGTTGACAAGTGTCACGTACCTTTACTGGCCAATGCCATCGTTGCTGCTGCTGCAAAGCTGCAAAGCTGCAAAGCGGCAGTGAGACTGCACCACAAAACTTGATCTGATGCCAATGTCGAGGCAGTGTGATTTGAGTTGCACCAAGACAGTTTGCGCAGCATGTGTCGGATGGCGCATTAAAGGGCGGAGGGCAAGTCGCGACACATGCGGCGGCTAGCAAAAATATTCCTCATCGGCCCGGCTGTTGTGTATCCGAAAGATCTGCATCAGTAGCTATCGTTGCAAATGCGTCGCTCTCAGGAGAGAGCACGCAACCTGTTGACGGTTGGAGGCTGCAAACTCTAAAAAGCGGCAACCGCTGCACATGCCAGAAATACGAGCTCGACGGCTCAACGCTGTGCCGAGTCCGGCAGAATTTGCGGAAGTGTGCCCCAAGGTTACCTTGCTTGAGGGTTGAGGAAGAAATTGCTCTGCAGTGCGAGCGCGAAAGACATTGTCCCTCGCTTAGCAAAAGCGGTAACGCGCGCTTATCTGTCAGCCACTGACGTCAGCGCTCTCAGAGCAACAGGCGCAGACGGCGGTATTCTTCACTCAGCCGCCGACTTGCAAGTCCTTAACCACAAGCCATGTCCGCCAGCACTGGCCATACTTACTACGAAATCAGCGACAATTTCCAAAGACATGACATCAACGATACCAAGATACGGCACCTGCGCCTGTACAAAGCTTGGCTGAATGCCGTCGGTGGAAGCTTCTCGATGGTGTCATAGCGTGCCTACAGCGTTGTGCATCCAGGAAAGGGTCCCAGTAGCTTTACTTCAAACACATGGTCGAATCCACCGTTGTTGTTCTACCCAAAGATCGACAGGTGTACCTAATAGCGGTCGGTCCATGACGAGCGGCGCGATCTGCTTACAAAAACTAGTGCGATCGATACCCCTTCCCCGACTGCGCCTCAATACCCCTTAGGATGGACAGAGCCGAATCTGTCATTGAGGTCGCTGGACCCTGCACGCCGTCTTCGACGTCTCGACTATCGTCCAAGATCGATGTCACGTGCAAACAAACGGTCTGGCTAGCATCCACGCTTTAGATCATCGAGCCGCGTCAAGTGTGGATAAATCAGCAAAATATGATTCGTTGCAGAACTCTGATTAGATTTGGCCAGCAGAAGCAAGTGCAGCATAGCGCCGTTTGCTTGCCATTCATGTCATCGCTACAGACGTTCAGGGTCCAAACTGCACTGTCAGAATGCGGGGGAGGGCTAGACCCTCACTGATTGGTACGATCATGTATCGTCTGCGTAATGGTCATGCCACATGCGATCGTGTGCTCGACAGTATGGAACTGAGGGGGTATTTATCAGCAGTTTGCATTCCCGTTTTCAAAGTAACCAATATCTGCAATTTACTCTGAATTACCACATCCAAGTCCAATTTCACCTCTACAAGCGATTTCCATTCATATCAAACATCAGACATGTCTTCTCCAATCAACAAGGTCTTTGGCAATGATGCCACCCCAACCATGCCTGAAGCCCCAAAGCAAAACAATGACCGCCGAGCGTCTGATGCCTCTGTCGGATCTGAGTCTTTCTTCAATGGTCGCCGAAGGGTATGTTGAATACTTGGCTGATTGAACAGCCGTGACTGACATTGTGTAGTCTTCGGCAGCCCAGAGATTTGCAAACCTAGAGGCTCTCAAGCGTCGTCAGGATGAGGAGAGCCTGGCTCGGAGACAATCCTTCCATGATGCATATGGAAAGCCCGGCATCATCGGTACTTGGTGGAACAAGTATGCGTCTCAGCTCATCGAGTGTTCCTAAAGTTAACACTAACTGTTTTCAGCTTCACCCGTGGACCTCTTCAACCCACTACACAGTCGCAGCAACCAAAAGGCGGATCATCATAAGTTTTTGCTTGTTCAAGTGCGCGACATGGCAACGAGATGAAATGAATGTTTATGAAACCAGAAACCAGAAAGCAAACACAGTTTGCCCACAGAGTCGAAGAGCAAAAATGATGCGACATAGCGTTTTCGCAAACATGTATTATACTAGCATGATATCAATTCAAAGACAAACAAAATACAAATGAGCCTAAGGATTGAATCGACACATGTGATGATACGTGAGATCTGAGCTGTGGGCTGCGGCTGAGCGTGGGCCAGTGCGGGGAAGGCCCACCAAGTTGCTATTGGCTGTTGTGAAAGTGACGTTGTGGCTACATGCACCAAATATCCACGAACGAACACCTTTCTTCATTACCACCTTTCATCCTACTGGCTGTTGCCTGATCTGCGCCGCTGCTACTATACTACGCTGGATTCGTAACTGCAATCCTGAAAACTTGCGCAACTACTACTTCCTAGTCTCGGTGCCCCGCTACGCACAGTACTTCGTCATTTATACCAGGTCGCGTCGCGCCAGCAATCCAACGACACTATAGCAAAGCAAGCGATGACTGCTAGATCTCGCTCTCCAGGGTTTGGCGACGTTACAAGTATCAACCTTAATCGCCTGCTCTCGAGGCTAGAGCGTATAGTATTGGCAGATCCGTCACCAGAGCTACGAAAGTCCAGTTACGAGCGGGCACGCGTGAGCGCAGTAGGTCAAAACACATGGACCACATGTATAGAAATGGCTCACTGATATTCCCCAGAATATCGAACATGCGCGCACGTTACTCCTCAACCTTGAGCACTCGGCCTCGACAATACCCTCCAAATCTAAGAAATCAGAACTACAAACCGATCTACAGCAAAAACGCGAGCTCATAAAGCAGCTAAATCAGCGGATATACGAATTGAATCAGCTAGATGATACAGAGTCGGATGGGTCTGTAGATTCCGATCAAGAAGACGCAGATGAATTTCCTTCATATGCGCCGAGAGTGAAAACAGAGGCTGGACGGGATATCACAACGTCAGGGGGAAACAACGAAGCACTCCAAAATGCTGCGCAGGGATTGGCGTCAGAACTGCGGCGGAGAGGCAAGCCAGAGGCTGACGGAGCCGAGTCTGGGGCACAAGCAGCATCTGGCAATTCTCTTTTCCCTTCGAAACCCACGACGATGACAGGTGACCCAACCCATGCGCAGACCGAGGCTCTCCTATCGTACGAAAGAAATGAACAGGAAACGCTCACGACAAGCCTCCTCGATATGGCCAAGCTGTTGAAGCAACAATCGATAAATTTTTCAAACACGCTCGAGGGTGACAAGAGTGTGGTGGATCGAGCATTGGCTGGGCTAGACAAGAATACATTGAATATGGATGCTGCTAGTAGGAGGATGGGCACGCTGCGGAAGATGACCGAAGGCAAGGGTTGGTGGGATAGAATGAGGCTCTATGGCATGATTGCTGGCCTATGGTTGATCGCATTCCTAATTGTATTCGTAGGGCCCAAGGTCCGTTTCTGAAACCGCCCTTGCGGGTAGCGACGTTGTCAGAAAAGAACGATTGGACTTCCATTCATGTCACAAATGTTTCGCAAGAATGAGGGGCGGTGGGCGTGGCACATAGCTCACATGGGCGCGCCAACATCACCATCAGCACCAATGACAGCGTGTCACGCATGAGCTTGGCCAAAATTTCAGTCGAGATCCATGGCGCTACGCACTTTGCGCCGAACACGTATCTGCGTGCACACCACGTGGCTCATACGGCAGCCTTGATCCATCTTCACCGCTGAGCCACAGAACTGGACCCTGCGCCCATCTCGCGTCCTGCAAGCAGCCGCTTAGCGTCATTGAGCCCCGTCTTATTATGTACCTTGGTTCCGCCAAATGCATCGCTCAATAACAACAATAACTCAGTATTAATCCATTGCATCCCTTTCCAATTGACATATTAGGTATCGCGACAAGATGACAGCCATACAAATGACCGCTTTGGGCTCACGCTGTACGTACCCAGCCCCCCATGTTCTTGATCGCGCCCACCCGCAATTGCGACAACAACAACTAACAAACACGTCCAGCTCTCAACCACTCCTCCGCGGATGCGGAAGCTGAATATGACCGCCTTCGCGACCTTGCCCGTCAAGAAGCCGCCAAACGCTCCTCATGTTTCGACCGCGCGCACCAAGCGTACGAGTCCGGCGATGGCGCTGCCGCCCACGAGCTCTCACAGGAAGGAAAGAAGCACGCGGAAAAGATGGAGCAATACAACCGCCAAGCACGCGACTTCATCTTCCGGGAAAACAATGCCGAAGGGCGCGTTGACAGCGACACAATTGACCTTCACGGTCTCTTCGTAGAAGAAGCAGAGGACGTGCTCGAGGAAAGAATCAAGGTCGCCAGACAACAAGGCCAGACCCACCTCCACGTCATCGTCGGCAAGGGTAACCACAGCAAGAACCACGTGCAAAAGATCAAACCGCGAGTCGAACAAGTATGCCGCGAACTGGGGCTGCAGTACCGCACGGAGGAAAACGAAGGTAGAATCTTCGTCAACCTCCAGGGCGGCAGCGTCGACGAAATGCCGCCGCCTCCCCATGCGCCCTCGGCTGGATACCCCGGACACCAGCAGCACCACGGTGGTGCCCCGCCCCAACACCATGGTGGTCAACACCAACAACAGCATGATCAACAGCAAAACCAAAACGAAGAGATTGAGCAGATGGTCAAGAAGGGACTGCCCAAGTTGCTCAAGATGCTCAAGTGCTGTACTGTTATGTAAGGCCATGCGTGTGCCGAGGGTTGTTGCTTGTATTTGGGAAATGTCCACGTTTTCATATTTGCTATGAAGATGTATATGATCCAGAAAAAAACAAGAGAGAAAAAGAAGAACAAAAATTGGAACAAGAGAGCGGAAATTGGAGGAATTTGTATAAAGCGGAAAGAAAGATTGTGATACCCAAGAGACGTTGTTCTACGTGGGTAGGGTAGCGTTAAGCTTTCATGTCAGATGGAGACCTTTCAGGGAGCTCTTCTCCACGTATATATAATTATTTTTTTTCTTTAAGTTGGTTG
The DNA here is from genome assembly GCA_026262445.1 of Bipolaris bicolor. Taxonomy (NCBI): domain Eukaryota; kingdom Fungi; phylum Ascomycota; class Dothideomycetes; order Pleosporales; family Pleosporaceae; genus Bipolaris; species Bipolaris bicolor. The sequence goes on along the minus strand of JAODYD010000001.1, from coordinate 395,815 downwards.
GTTTGGTATGAGGGATGGGATATCACGCCGTATTTGAATGAGTTAGTTTTTTTTTTCATCATTTATGATCATGGTCTATTATGACACAAGCCTATCTTTCCTCGTCTTTTCTTCTTCCTCCCGTTAACCCAACTTCGTTCCCGCTTTCTCGTGGAGAAAGAAAGTGTATTGAAGGAAGAGTAGCAACCAACTGCTTACCTACACGTCCAACTTTTTCCACCCCGCTTTTTCATCCGCTTCCAAGGTGTATCTGTATAACTCCATGCACCTCACTTTTTTTCTTCCCTCTGACAGAAAAGCAAGAAATAATTCCTTGAATTTTGTTATTCACATGCTGAGAATATTGGGGACATTGTTTCTCACTTTGTCAGAAGGAGCCTGTGGTGAAGTTTCGTGAGAGGACGAGGAAAAGTGAAGACGTATTTGATTATGATGGACGTGCCATGTAGTTAGGAAGACGAGGAGAAATGGAATAGACACCGTTCATACAAGGCGTTTTTTTTATCTTCCCATTTCGTTGTTTTGGAGGGATTCTTTTTTTTTTTAGCAAAGCCTACATACGTGTGTGTGAGAAGGAAAACAGGGAGTTTGGTAAGTGGTAGGAGTATTGATAGAAATGCAAACCTTTTGATAACTGTGAATTCACAGTTATCGAGCCTTGTGCTGGTGTAAGAAAAAGGTTGAAGAGGAGCAATAGCTCACCCCGAAAGACAATACAGTCACGTATATCAATGATGGAACCCATAACACATTTCGAAACAAGTATTGTTTAAATTCTCTTCTCAAACTCAAAAAACTAAACTGGAGTATGATTTTCCCCTCACCTTTTTTCTTCATAGCATTTGTGTAAAAGTCAACCACACCTACATGGAGGTGATAAAAAGAAGGAACGTGAGAAACGGCAAAAGGAAATGCTCAAGTTTAATGTGTTTGATACTCAGCTCTTCCAGGCTGCAGTTGGGCTTACTCCCTTGTGCACTTCATCTTGACGCATCACCCATATGGGCTTAATCTGGGAGGTACGGCAGATTTAAAGCTCGCATGTGGTTGAGATGCGGTTACGTGCTGGCGACGGATTGCCGCAGGTATGGCGGTATGCTGTCCGGAGGAGCCGACACAAGCTGCAGTACGGACTGGACCTAATATCAATATCAGTGCCAACGCACTGGCGGTCGCCTGCTCTGGTTCCGCCGACAGAGCATGTCCTAGGTCGGACGGCCGGTGATGAATCCGGTCTGTTGCTCAATCGGGTGAAAGAGAGAGGCTCGCAGCCAAAACGTGTAAGAGTAGTAGTAGGGTATGTTACCACCATATCAGAAAGGCGTGATCAGTCGTAGCCATTACCGGTGCCAATCTGACTAGCAAAAGCAGTGGAAACACTGCGAGCGTCATCATCTTCAAAGCCGCCAAGTGCACCTCGCAACCCACGACCAGCACCAAAGCCAGTGCCGACGTTCGGACCCTGGCGAGTTGATTCCACAAAGCGGTTAAGTCGGTCTGACTGGCTGAGTGAGGTGGGCTTGTTGTAGTCGTTCAGACTCAGACCAGAAAGGCTGATACCGCCAGGCGCATCGCTACGGGTGTCTGTGAGCTCGCTAGCTGCAATGGATTCACCAGCAACGCTTTGGGGCGCGCCATTCTTGCCCTTGCCGTTAGGACGGCCGGGTAGGGGCCATGACTCTTGGAAGTTGGAGAACATGGGGGGATAGTTGGAAGGAACACCAACACCACCAAGTGCAGAAGAGTGGACAGAAGAGACATCATCTGGAATGTAGCCCACAATGGAGCCGTTGTCATTGTACTCCTGACGAGGTTTGTTGCCATTGAAGCCTGGCTGGCGACCAGAGGTCATGGCGTTGGCGTGCTGGTAGGCCATCTGGTAGCGTTGAGGCCCGCGATATGTCTGCTTGGGGCGGCTGAATTGGAGAAGCGACACCTGTAGATTGGTCAAGGGACCTTCGACGAGGCAGTTGCGCTCCTTGAAATGAAGAAGAAGGTAGTGCCACAGTGGGTGCTTGGATAAGACCTTGGGGTTACCAAGAATGACGAGGCCATACTTGGCACGAGTGAGGGCGACGTTGAGACGACGAGGATCACTCAAGAAACCAATACCCTGGTGATCATTGGAACGTACACAGGACAAGATAATGAAGTCTTTCTCACGACCCTGGAAAGCGTCGACGGATGCAACCTCAACCTCCTTGTAGTTCTCCTTCTTGAAGCTACCAGTTGCCTGCATGGAGCTGACAACGTAACTGCGCTGGCCTTCGTATGGAGTGATAATACCAATGTCGCTGGGCTGAACGCCTGCCTTAAAGAAGCGGGTCACAATCTTTTCGACATTCTGGGCTTCAGTCCGGTTGAGGTAGGAAGTTCCAGAAGCCGAGATTTCCTCAGCACCAAGGTTTGACCAGAACATCATTGGGCTATCAACAACTGGCCAGGGGAAGTCGACATCGCGGCGGATACGTTCTTGCATCGTGACACCATTCTGGAGAGAGCCTTCGTAGAACATGTTGGATGGGAACTCGGACAGACATGGGTGCATACGGTACTGGACCTGGAGTCGGATGGGAGAGCATCCAAGGATGACAAGACGCTCGAACAAAGATTGGTTAAGACCAGCTGTTGCGGCCTTCTTGTTCATGATGACGGGTCCAAGTTGCTGGTGGTCACCAACCAACACAACCTGCTTACATCCCAGGACCAAGGGAATCATGCACTCTGGCTCCGCAGACTGTGTCGACTCATCGATAAGCACAGTGCGAAACTTCATCTTGGAAAGACGAGGATCACCGGCACCAACGCAGGTGCAGCAGATGACGTCGGCTGCATTCAGAATCTCACGCTCGGCTGCACGAGTGAGCTGCTTAAACTTCTTTTCGTCCTGGCTTGAGAGCTCGCCTACGTCGTTCTTGAGCTGGTTCAGCTTGTTGAGCTCGACGTTGGTGTCGTTCATGCGAACTTGCTCATGAAGGGACAAGAAGCCAACTGGAGACTCGACATCCTCCCTGGACTTTGCAGTTACACGAACTGTCTTGAGACCAGTAAGGTGAATACGTTCGCACAGTTGGTCGACGGCAACGTTGGAGGGTGCGCAAACCAGGACCTGACTACCGCTGATTTTACAAAGGTGGTAGATGATGGTGGCGGACGTAACTGTCTTTCCAGTACCGGGAGGGCCTTGAATCAGACTGAGCGGCTTCTGGAGGACGCTCTTTACAGCATTGTTTTGACTGTTATTGAGCTCCGGAAGGCCTGGGACGCTGAACTTGCGGGGAATCGTAACCTTCATAGGGGCTGCTGCCACTTCGTGACCAAGCAGACGGTGGAAGATGTAGCCAGAAACACTCATCTCATCAATGGCAAACGTCTTCATAGCATGTTGCATGCGGTCAAAGGAGGTAGCTTTCCAGACATAGTCGGCACTGAAGTTGTGAGTGCACTCGGTAGGAACTGACTTGTGGTCGCCCTTGGTGCGCAGTTCAATGGTAACCTCGTCCGACTGGTTGTTGGGGATCTTAATGACATAGCCGACACCTTCCCAGTGCGGGCGGAGCTCTCCAGTGTAGCGCAATCGCATCTCGTCACCGACAGCGAGCTTGACATCGCCTAGTTCAAGCTTGGGGAGGATGAAGCTAGCCGTGTGCTTGTTGTTCAGGGCCATGTCCCAGCGCACGACCAAGTTATCCTGCGACTGGGATTCCTTAAGTTTTCGGTCGTAATCGGCCTCAATCTTGACCAGGGGGCCAAAGACATTCTGGTACTGGTAGGCATCGTCGTATCGAAGCAAGACCTTGGCGATGACCTCCTCCTGACCGGCACCCTTTTCGAGGTCGGCGATTGTAGCATTGGCATCGTCCTTCCACAGTTCCTCGAGCTTTGCAATGGTCTGGGGACTCAGATGACGGGCGCGGAGCTGCTCCTGGTCGGTTGGAGGAGGGACGAGCCAGGGAAGGAAGGAACGGTCTTCAATGAGGGGCTGCCAGCGCGATGTGTCCCAGTTCATATCTTTCTGCGAGGGCATTGCGGCGCATGGCTGGCGACAGAGCAGCACAACAACCGTGTCCGACTTTGCTGGGATGAAACCGAGCAGGAAGACATTCTTGGTGCCGCAATTATAGCACTCGAGTGTCGTGTCGCCGAGCGAAGAGGCGGGATGCAACTGGACTTCCTTGTGGCGGGCGCGGACTAGATGGTTGATGATGTGCGATGACGACGAGTTTCCACGGGCACTGCAGAACCACTTGCTGCAGGCCAGACACTTGACGACGCTCCCGGCGTTGTGGATGCCACAGTACGCGCCTAAAGCAACCGGTCAGTCAGTACAGCCTTTGGTCGTGCCCGCCCACTTCCTTCCTACGTACACGCATGGGCCGGCAGCTCAACCTCCGCATCCTCCGCACGCATGGCCGACTGGCCCCCTCGGCCGCCTACCGGCATACTGGCCATGCTCTCAGCGTCATCATCGTCATACTCTTCGTCATCATCGGCGCGGCGTCTGCGCGAAAGCTGGCCGCGGGAGAGGTCGCCATCCAGAATGCCCTCGTCCACGTCGCCGGCGTTGATTGTGGCCGCCGAGTCCGACACCAGGTGGTTGCCCATGTGCGTGAAGGCGCCCTCCATATTCGCAGTCGTGGCCGTTGGTTTCGTCGTCTTCGTCGTAGTCTCGGCCGGAGTCGAATTTAAGTCGTGTGGCGTTCGAGGCCTCACTCAACCCCGGTTGGGCCTGGAAATTCGTGGGGCCAAGTGCAAAGTTTCGAGGTGGTGGTAGTGGGTGATGCTGATGTTGTTGGTGGACAGCAGGAGCTGAGAATATGTCCGTCTCTTCTGCTCACACCATTGCCAGGGCGACAAGGCCTTGACGTTGCGCGTGTGGGTTTGCGACTGAGTGTAGATGGATTGTGGCGGACAAAGATTGTGTTGAAACAAAGTCCAGCGGGGTCGGGATGTCGGAGCATATTGCCCTTGGCGCGTGCTCTCTCCCACGTTTGCCTTGATGCCCACTCCCAACACCGTATCTTCTTTTTTCATCAAGCACTGCATATGCAAACACCAGACCACATCACTCTACAAATCCATCAACCTGTAATTAAGGACATGTTAACCTACAAGAGCCCAGCAGAAAGACCGCCATCGCCAGCAACCGTTCAATTGCCCCACACACGTCATTGACAGCCACTGTAGCCATGCATCGAGGCCCATTGGTGCAAATGAAAAATCTCACAAAGCACATGCCGGACTGGCCATATCTAGGATTTGTCACCGTTCGTCTACCTGCTATACCCTACAGGCCTGTGGTACAAGCTATTCGCACTGTCTGCCCTTGACACTTTCTTTGGAAGAACGCTTGGGTAAGAGGCCATCTTTTACACACCTTCTTACCAGAGCTTGTGTAAGCATAAACCATGCGTTCGGTCTCCCACCAAAGGAAGAAACTGCGGTTGGCAACCCAATGCTTCCATGTCTCTTCGGCCCATCCTGATACTCAAACTTATTCAACACAACACGACGGCTATCACCGAGCTAAGACAGATGGGTATTTCTATTTACCCATCTTATCAGGATCGATTTTTATATTTCCTATATGGTTGCGCATTATCTCGGCTACTTTTTCAAGTCACCATCCATCTGCTGTCGAGTCTTTCAATACAAAGAGAGCATGTGGTCGATAGGGTCCAAGTCATCACATGGCTCATCTTTGATACTCTTCCTAAGTGTTAGCAGCTAGTTTGGTGGCCAGATCTCTGTTGTCAGTGCCATCCAGTCGACACCAGCGCTCTCGCCTTGGGCTGCCTGCCGGTCTGCCTACTGGTCTGCCTGCTTGTCACAGCGAGAGCAAGACTAAGCCCCAGCATCAGCTGTCCACGACACATATGGTGCGGTTCAACTTGATCACATTGTCGCATATGCAACTTGTCAACGGCTGCCTTGTGCATCTACTGCTAGCGGTGATTCCACATATTGCGTCCAGCTCACAATGTGCAGTCTGTCAGGTGTCCCGTCATGATGATCAGATTTGCACAAAGCAGGTTTGTACTTGCGTGCATTTGCCTGTGCATATGCATTTCCACTATAATTCCGCAGCACAGCATACATGGTTGATGCGAGTGTGTAGGAAGTTGGAGCCGTATTTGCAAAATGTCAGACGACAACGCCGTGCATTTAGCACCATGCAGGCTACCGTATTTGCAAAAGCCAGAATCTCTCACGATAGGACCACGATGCTGACATGCGATCGGCTATCAGCCCATATGCAACCCCCACAATTGGGACCACGTTGCTCAGCGTCTGATTCCATGCAGGTTCGCATGGCGCACCCTGTCTCGGTTGTCGTACTGCGAAACTCTTGGTATGTCGCACATGTCCATCTCCGCAGTTTGGGCAGGTGGATCGGCATGGCCATGCAGAGCAACTGGATACTGGTGGATATCCAGCCCCATTCATCGCGGCATGACGTCTAATATAGGAATAGTACTGTACATGTGTTGCAGCCTCACACTTCAGTAGCGCCAATATCTCGCACCTTGGAGCCACCGGCACACAAAGACATGAAGCGAGATAGCCACATGGCCATCTTGGCTTTGAAACTACTGCGAGCAGCAATCAAAATGGATATTCAGCTTATGGCATACTATCACGGCATGCTCTCTACCGATCGAGGTCAGTGGTACAAGTCCGATCCGAAAGCTTAGAAGGTTCTTGTGCAGCCACATCCATTTTCAGCCTCTGCTGCCATGCAGGCGGTAACACGTAGCCATAGATGGGGGGCTATTCGGGCCTATTCCGATGTCACGCAGCACGCAGGACGCAAGGCACAAGACTGTATTGCCTATTCCTACAGTATGCACGTTTGTGAGAGGTCCGGCCCTGTTGCCGAAAAGGCTGCATGCCATTGCAGGCAGCCTTCTTCTTTCTCTTTGTCTTTGGTCGGAGCCTGGCAGTCAGACTGAGCAGTGAGCACCGCCTTGTTGCCAATGCTGCCTAATTGCTGAAATGAAAAGGGAAAGATACAAGACTATTGTACCAACTTTGGTGCGTAGCAAAGAGAGAGAAAGACAGAGAGCAAGAGGGGCCGATTGCATCGCTATCCCTACCAACACGGCTAATGCCTCCGCCCGCTCACGCAACGCCCACCGTGCGCTCCTTATTGCGCGCATGCTGTGCAACATATTCCCGCCGAGCAAGAAGCTGAGAAAGCGGGGCATGCAGCTGCAAGGCGCAGACCAAGCAAGTGTGATTATCTCGCTTTGACATCGGCTGCTGCCGGCCATGACTCGGTAAATATAGGATACATGCATACAAAAAAAGATACGGTTTGCTCCGTAGTAATTCACGATTGGATGAGACGGCCTCGCGCTTCAGGTGCAGTATTAGTGAGAGCAAACCCCCAAAAAAAGAGGAGCACGAAGACGTGAGACGGGCGGACCAGGGTGTTGCGATTGGTGAGAACATGGACATGAAGCACAGCCGCGGTATATCCGAGCATGGTCGCACGACATCAGTGAAGGCGGAGTTTGAGCATAGACCATAGGAGCAATATTGGAACAGCTTTTTGGCTGTGCTGAGGTCGTGGTGTTTACATGGGGTTGCTTGAAACGCGCGCAAGCATGTTGTCTCCTCTCCACATTCTCGGAGTATCCCACGCGCCCGCGACTACGATTGAGAAAGCACACGACACACGACACACCAGAAAGTATCGGAAGTTGCAAAAGCAGAATTCCAAATCCAAACAATCTGTTGAACGAGGCAAAAAGAAATTGGGAAAAGGGGGAGGGAAATTTTCCAAATAGAACCCAGTCCAGCCAGCGCCCGTCCGACTCGCCCTCCGCAAGCCTAGAAGGCGCGCCATTGAACGGGCTGGAAAAGGAAGTTGAGCCTACCTCACTTTTCTGTCGCGCTGCTATTCTCTTTTCTCCTCTTTGCCACACACCCCCGCGCGTGCGCACGCGCGTGCTTGAACCTTACCCGCTGCGCCCCGTGTCCGTCCGGGTCGTTCCCGCGCCCCAGCCTAGTCCCAACCTCGAACTTGCGTTGCGCGGGAACGCGGACGCGCGCGCGGGACACAAGCATGGGTCCCAGATCGTCCGACAGCCTGCCTCTTCTTCTTTTGATGAGGAGAAGGAAAAAAAAAATCTTGTTATTGGGATTGGGGAAATCAGCTCACTTTTCGATATCATGGACAGGGGATTCCGGAGGAATTGCATTAGGTGGTAGTGGGTTTTTCTGTCTCTTTCTCCTGGTTCACTACTTTTTTCTTTTCTGTGCAGGGAGGGAAGAGGTGGAGGGTTGTGTCCGGTACTGACACTACAATTACATCAATACCCCTTGCCATCATGCAACATAAGAATGCATGCTTGAACAACATGCAATTCATCGATTAATCCAATGCGTATTCAATATCTCTTCTTTCTCTCTCTCTCTCTCTTTCCTTACCCGCACACTCCCGCCCCCCTTGTGTCAAAAAAAAAATACCGCATCCAACATTCCTCAAAGAAAAAACGCACCATAATCTACTTGCCCGCCCCATGTCAAAACATCCCCCAGACAACCCTTCGTGTCGCTCGAGCCCCCTCCCTTCGCATACAGACCCAAATCCAAATTCCCTCAAACTACCACACACCCTTGCCCCTTGCCCTGGCCCTTTCCGCCCTTTTGGCCCCGACAAGCGAACAAATGCGGGGAACCTCGTCCGCATCCCCTCTCTCTTCCCGTCCGATGTCCCTTGCCGTGTTAATTTTTTTCCCCTCTTCCTCTCGCTCTATCTATCTTTCTAAAACTATGTGAGATGGAAGGGGAAATGAAGCGTATGCGTATGCGTCCGATGCGCTACTTGGTCTGCTTATTCTAGTCTCCGCTGCATACCGCATGTGCCGAGCATCGTAGCAATTGCCGCAAAGAGAGAAATAACTGGGGGAGGGGGGGGGGGTGTGCGTGTGAAGAAAGCGGTATTCTTTATCTTACACCCTTTGTCTTTACTTGATGTGAGGTGGTGGGGGTCCGGCGTATAGTCGTATAAGTCTATACGCACGTGTTACGTATTGCATTTACACCTACTCCGACCTTTTTTTTTTTAAAAAAAAAACATACGCATGTTATTCGGTGTGTGCATTTAGCGCCATATATGGTCATGTTAGTTATGTGTGGATATATGCAACCACGTTTTTAAATCTGGGTCCCGATGCACACACACACACACACAAACACAAAAATGAGGCGATGGACGCGGGAATTTTGGGTCCCGCACACACGTGTGGAATGAACGTGTAATCGTTGCGTTGATGGAATGTAGATCGTTGCAGCTACCCGTATCCCGAGGGAATGGTGGGGAGGGGACCAGATATGTGAGGATGTGATGCAATTGACTCTTTTTTTTTTTTGGTGAGGGTCCCCATGGTCCTGGTAGTATTGATGTATGGATTTCTTGGGAGGCCTTTTTGCTGCTGGCCCCCCCCCCCCCCGCGCCTAATGGCGGGCGCCGCTTCCCGCCTCTCTATCTTCCGGCTTTATTGGTTTGACAAAGGTCCGAGGCGGGAAAGGGTTACATGGGGCGGGAAAAAGGTACGGCGCACGCGATGAGTGGAAGAGAGAGAAAGAGGCGGTATATGCATGGTCAGCGTAGGAATCTTTGTTTGATTTCCTTTGACGCTTGAAAATAAGTCGTATTTGTCATTTCTATCAGAGTGTAGTTTTTTTTGCTTCAATGCCTTCTTCGGGGGTTTATTAGGAAAATTCGGAAAGGAAAAAAAAAGTTGGTAACTTTTTTTGTTCCTAATGGTTCGACTTCGAACACCGTGTTTTCCTTTGCTTGTAAACCCCACCCCGGCCCCCCCCTGGTCCCTTGGTGTAACTGGAACCGATGCCGAAGAAACCCCTTGAGGCCAGCCAAGTATCCTTTCCGTTTACGCCTATCCCCCCACCACCGCCTCACTGGCCCACTTCCGGAATCCTTCTATACATACATACCCAACCAGACAAAGGAAAGAAAATGATGAGCGCAAAAACACACAAATATTACCAATAGAACGACAAATAAGAATAGAAAGGAAAATCCTCAACAAATGGTTACACACCGCCCTTGACTCCCAGTCTTTTTTGTTGGGCCCGGCCCCATGTGTGTTGAGTTGTGAGTCGACAAAGACAGAAAGGAAGAAAAAACGAGGTTCCCATTAAAAAACCACGCGGACGAAAAAAAGTTGAAGAAGGAAAAAAAAGCGGGCACCGAAGAATCAACGGTTGAAGCGCTTATGAAAATGAGGAAAAAAATGTGGAATCCTGCCCTACAGAATTGCTAACTAGGCTATGCCAGAATAAGCTACATCGTAAAGTCGTCAAGCCCACTATGGCTACAGAGAGAAAATGAAACAAGTATTGGTAAGAAGAAGGATGAGAAGAGAAGAAAAGAAGAAGAGGTTTGTACAGGAGGTTGGTTACTCGAGCAATGAAGCCCTTCCAAAAAAGAAAAAAAAAAGTCGAAAACAAAAAGTCTATGGGGATATCGCCAAGATGCAAAAACGGTTGCTCGCCGGCAAACCATGATAGTTTCCCTATGATTGTTCACCTACGCCAATGTTTCCGGTCCCGGGAAAAAACAATGAAAGGAAATAAAAAGGTTGTCGCGAAAAAAAGGGTATATGCTAGAATCGAATACACACGGCAAGGATGAAAGCGATCGACGCCCAGGACCAGACTGAGAATCAAGGATAACTTTTTGTTTGTTTTTTTGTGCAAAGCGGTGTTTGCTGTGCCGAGCAGTAGTAGTTGCGATTCTGTTGGATATCCGATAGTTGTCGGAAGCGGGAGCATACGCATGGTGCCGTTGCCCGAGATTTTCTTAGCTTTGTTCCGCGTATCCGTGTTTGGAGTCAAGGTGCGGGACACATAGCCGTGGCCCATGCCATGGCGTCAGGTTTCTTAGAAGAGTAAGAAACCGGCGCACGGCCAATTATGAGTACATGTGGGGTGAACAACATGCTGCTAGTTGTATGGTGCACCACCTGCAGCCGAGGAACTCGTGCTTACAGATATGCGTGGCGACACTGTCAGCTGCACACCTAGGAGTGAGGCGGTATCTGAAGCTTGGGCTATCGCTCCATTGTGCTTGAGCGACTAATGGGGTCTAGGTCAGATTCGCGTGACTCGCTTCCTGTGCGGTGCAGCTCTTCTTTGCGCCTCCTGCGTTCACTAGGTGCACGGCTGATCAAGCGTCTGACGAAGCTGCGGCTCGCTTTGGTGTTGGTGGGCTCCTGGAGGGGGCTGCCAGGGTCAATCGAGGACCCGCACGACGTGCCGCTCGAGACTTCAGGCGCATCGACAATATCCTGCTTCTTGATCTTGCAGAAGAGTGTCGAGAACAAGTACTGCTCGCCGTTGCTGTCGTAGAGAGGAAGGTGACGGTAGCCTTGCTGGATGCTGCTTAATTTGGCTGTGAAGGTAGCAAGTGGCGCGTGATTCGTGGTCCGTGCATCAAGCGAATTCCAGACAGTCCAGCGTACGAATACGAGGCTGGGGTATCTTGTTGTCACTGTCATGTCGATTTCATTGCCGAACTCGGGGTTATAGCCGTTACCCTCAACAATGCGGGTCCGCTTGCGCAGAGGGTTTCCAATACCCGAGTGACCGTTGCGGGCTGATGCATCTTGGCCGCCAATACCTGTAGCGTTTGCACCCATGTCTTCAGCACAGTACATCTCAAACTCGACGTATGGGTTGATGTTGGCCTCTTGCCCGAGACCTCGCGGACGAGGCAGCTGCTGAGCCGAGATGATTTGTACGGTAAACTTGACTTGCTTCTTGGGCGCCTTGCGGTGACCAACGACTGGCGTTTGTGACTCGAGGCGAAGTGCCGCCGGCTTGAGGACGTAGCCCGTGCGGTCGTCTCCACCAGCGAACATGGCCTCATTCAGCTGCTGGCCAAGATCGTACGTCTGCCAGTTTAGAGCAGCCATCTGCACACCGCGACGCCAGAACTTGAGAGGGTCAAAGTTTGACGAGTTGATGCGGAAGGCGTGCGGGTATACGCGCATGAGGCAGCGCATGTTGTGATCTTCAAGCAGGTGCTTCTCACGTGCTCCAGGCTTGGTGAGCTTGTCGAAGGCGCGCTCATTGATGGAGAAGACATGGTTGAAGGTGTTGGCTTCCATGCTGCCAAAGTCCGTAAACTTGACACCACGGGTGTAAACTCCGAGGCTTCCTAGCTCCTTGGTGATGTTGCTCGTCTTGGTTTTCTTGGGCTTGCTTCGGTCGTCAACCAGCTCGGCAGCTTCTGCGGCAGTTGCATTGGGGCTGTCACTGTCTTCTGCCGAGCTTACAGCTGTGGAGGTGGGCAGCGTATTGTTTGAAGTTCGAGGGGTTGCCCAGAAGGTTGCTGATCGCTCCGGCGGGCTCATCGAAGGCGGGCTTGAGAGAAGGGGCGAGTTTGGGATGGCATTGTCGTTCATGATGATGGGTCGTGACCATGGTGAGCTGAAGCTGCGCTGCCTTCGTGACGTGATTTCGCCAATGAGCGCTCTGGTGTCGAATTCGTCACCCGCAGCGCCCTTTACCTTGATGAGTATGCGGTACTTGAGCTCCTCAGGGCTAGGCAGGCTCTGCGACTCAAAGTCCAGGGGCTGAAGCACTAGCTTGTCGCCAAACTCTTGCATCATGATCTTGACCATGGCCGACTGTTGGACTGGCGAGCAGTGAACCTCGAGCGATAGGATGACGGGGTATGGCGACTCGGTAAAGGCGTACTTGTTGATGACCTTGATGGTGTCCTGGAAGAGAATGCTCTTGGTTAGAGTTCGGCCGTGCATGACGACGGGGACGTTGTCTGCTCCGTCCCAGCAGTCAATCTCAAGGCATCGGCAGCCCTTTTGAAGTGCAGTAATGTATGCCTCTGTACTAGATTCACCGGCTACTTGGCGGCCCAAGAGGTAGGTGTTGTGAGAGCTAGAGATGTAGTACTCGTTCAATGGTCGATCGAGTTTTTGTTGGCGACCAACCGGGCGGAGAATAGAGTTTGCGGCAGACGTGAGAAATGTCTGGAAACCCGAGAAGTTCATGGCCAGGGGCAGAGGAATGTCACCGCCCTCGACAGGTGTGGCAGCCGCTCGAGGCTTGGTGGCACGTGCGAAGCGCTCAAATGTGTTGGTCCAGTACTCGAGGTCTGCGTTGACATCGACACCCTGTTCTTGTTGGAGAAAGGAGAAGAAGGTAACCTTGTCCATTTCGATCTTGGAGCCTGATGTCAGGGACTTGTAGATTGTCTTGATGTCCTTGCGCTCTTTTAGGCGCCTGACAAAGGATAGAAATTGTTGTTGGTTGAGTTTTCCAGTGGACTGAGTGTCGGCCTTTTGGAAGTAGATGCGAAGAGTGGCTTCGCTGCAGTTGATGTGCAAGCTGCGGCACAACTCGACAATGCTGGGGAAGTCGAGGGACTCTTCGCCCTCACGCTTCTTCATTGCGCTTTGCCACACGAGCTTGGCACTCTTGTCGGCAAAGCCCATGAGGCCAGCCATCAGGTCGATGCGGTTACGTGACACGGATTCGAGTGTCTGGGTCCACATGTTGAAGACACCAACGTCGGGAGCGATGAGGTGCATGGTTCGTATCCGGCCCTTTGATCGTGTTGTGTCGGTGTATACAATGGTGAACCAGTATGGTGCCCAGTTTTCTGATAGTCCGCACTCTTCGCGGTAGTGCTTTGCTTCGGGACCAGAGCGGATTTCCTTTACATCATCAATGTAAAAGGCCTTTGAGGGCCTTGAGGGGTCCCAAAAGACTTTTGCGGATTCCAGGTCCAGACGCAGGTTGATTTCCTTCTTTTCCTTTTTGGTAATCTTCCTCAAAACGGTGCCCTGTTCGAGGCGTGAGTTGCGTACCGGGGCTACGACAGCGGTGTCGGGTATTGAGCTGAAGCTGGGCGAAGGGCCGGTGATGCCAAGCCCGTGGATGGGCTCGTATGAATCTTCAATAGCCTCCTCTTCCTCGAAAGCGTCAAAGTCGGAGATGCCAGTGTCGCCGTCGGCGGCAGTCCTGCTGTCGCTGCGGCGGCGCATAATGACGGGACCAGAGCTCTTGTCGCGTTGAGCAGTCGAATTGCCGCGACGGAAGCGATGCGGGATACCCTGGGCGCCCCGGCTAACTCGTCGAATCAGGCCTGGACCCTTGCCTAGGGCTTCCGCCATGGCCGATGGCGAAGAAGTTGGCTGCGACTGAACGGGAGGAGGGAGTAACGACTCTGGTAGTGTGTAGGAGGGGATGGCGGGTAGCGATGACGAGATGGGCACCATGCCTTCTGGGGTGGACTGGAGGGAACCATTGAGGCAAGAGGCAGTAAGGGCCGGGCTGCCACGGGCGGAAATGCTAATGGCGCGAGCGTAACTAGGCGAGGGCGAGGGCATGCGCGGGCGCGCGTAGGAGTCGTGGAGGAGTGACATGGTGGTGGGGATGTCTGAGAGAGAGCAAAAGGCTGATGTCGGGGCGTGCTAGTAAATCTTCATGGCGCGGGCAATTGGTGAGAGCAGGATGAGGATGAGGAGTTGGAGTAGGAGGGGGTGTGTGCGGGAGTGTGAGTGGATGTGAGTGTGGATGTGGATGTGTGGATGTGTGGAAGGAGCGTCAAGGCGGGCGGGCGCCACTGGGGAATAAAAGCAGATAGGATCAACAGCCTGCTGGGTCCTTTTTTTTTTGGAGAGCTCAGGCTAGGAACTGGATCGCATCGTGAGACTGACAGAATGCGTTTGGCTATGACGAGTTTGGACGAGGAAGCGCGCGCTGCGCGAGGTGCAGGCGGAGGTCAGCTGGGATTACTTGGAGTCGGCCTTGCATGCACGTTGCATGGATACTGTGCGATCTGAAGTACTCCGGAGCAGTCGTGGGGGGCGGTTGGGTTTTTCTGCAGCAAGCGATTCGGCAGACCAGGGCGGGCGCACCAGGCTGGTTAAAAACGCGGTGGGATGATGTGCGGAGAAGGACGGGCAGCTGCAGCAGTGGATGCCGAGAGGGGATTGGGCGGGGTGGAGAGAGATGGGTTGAGAAAGAGGAGTAAGTAAGTAGTAGGTGGCAGTGGTGGCCCGGCGGGTGATGATGTGGTGGTGATGGTGGTGGTCGAGTGAGGAGTGTCGGGGGTGGGTGGGTGGTAGAGTAATGTCGTGTGTGGGTGTAATTGTTTTGCTAGCTCGAGCGGGTAGTGCAGGGCGGACTAATGCCAACAGCTAAGGAGCGGGCAGGCTTTGTGTGTGTGTGTGTATTCTCTGTTAGGAGGTACTCAGACTACTATGTATATGGGCAGGCCCGTGGGCAGGGCAGCGGGCAGCGGCAGGGCGGTGGGCCAGCAAGGCGGCGGCCAGGAACAGACAAGGCGCAGACGGAATTTTTCTCAGCTAACTTTGCAAACGACACGCCTATGCCACAGACAGCATGCCTTGACCTTGACTCCGTGGCTCCTTGTCGGTCGGGCCCAAGTCCGCGTCAAGACATGGTAACTCGGGCTGCGAGAGGCCTCTTCCCTGTTTGTCTCGTGTGCTAGCGGTAACCAGTGCGAGCCGCGACACTGGTTAGGCCCCACCGAGCAACGGCGTCGACAATGACGCAGCCCAAGGTTGTCCCATCCACCATCCACCCTTTGCTGCACCGCTGCTGCACCGCTGCCAATCACGCCCGCCTGCATGCCACTGTGCAGCCAGGTGAGCCAAGGCAGTGAGCGGTGCAGGCATGTGCACCAAGGAGGACCATGGCTGCCGCCGCCTGCGCCTACGCTGCCGCTTCCCGCTGACAGGCGAGCTGCGAGGCCGAGGGCGAGTGGCATCCAGCTACTACGTATTTCCATGCATGTAGAGGTATGTATAGCCACTGTAGCGCTGCCGTTACATCCGGCCAAAGAGGGGGATCCCATGCCGGAAACTGAGGCAGCCAGAGAAGAGGGCAGTATGGGCAAGGCTGGCAGCGTGCTTGCTTGCATCGTCATCATCATCCTTCACCACCAACATCCTCATCATCATCGACGTCGGGTCTGTATGCATGCAGCAGCAGCAGCAGCCAACGTCGGTGTAGGGCAGCAGCAGCAGCGTCCACGGGCCCCACAGAGGACAATGGGCGTGAACTGCGTGGGCCATTTCGTGTCTTGACACACCGGTGAGGGTTCAGTTTGCCATTGCTGTGCTGTGCTGTACTCGCTTGTCCATGGTAGTGGTAGATTACTATGACTCCCCCGAGCAGAGTACGGGGCGACGAGGACGAGTGCCATGGGAGCAGCCTGCTGGCCGGGCTGGGGGCGCCCCATGTGTGGCTGTGGGCGCGCCTCGATAGGCTCACACGTGGCGCGCGGGCAGGGTGAAACCAAGTGCGAAGCCGGCACAACGGTTCGATCACCAACGACGGCGCAACCAGAGGCCAGGGATGCGCCGTCGTCATGGCCAAAGTTTGCCTCGAGCCACCAATTTCCTGCCCGCCCGGCTGCTTCACGGCTCCCTTGTGCAATCCCCCGATGACTCGCCATGCCCACCACCGGGCCACGGCTGCGTGTGCTTGTGCTGTTGCTGCTGCTGCTGCCACTTACCTACTGCTGCGTCGCCGAGTCGCGTGACGGTCGCCCGGCTAGTCATCTTTCGACGGCTTCGAGAAGGCAAAGGATTTTTTTTACCCCTGGCGTCCGAGCGCCAATCATGCCACAACGCCCCCCGCACATCAATTGTGGACTGTCTGTGTCTGCTGTTGCCGTCGTGGCCCTCTCGCCCTCATCCGGAACTGCCTGCCACTCACCCAGTCCATGTGACCGGCTGGCGGTGTGCTGTCCTCTGTCCCCTCCGTCCTCTTTGTCCAATCGTTTCCTGCTCGCCCCAACTGCACGCTGCTCTGAATCATCACCGCGCCCCGCGTCCTCACATGACCGCCGCCTGCCCTTGGGCTTCACCGTGTCTATCTGTCTGTCTGTCTGTCTGTCTGTCTGTCTGTCCGCCTGCCCGCCTGTAACTCTAGCACCGCCACCGGCATTGGCTTTGGCTCTGGCATTCCCATCCTTTGCCCCGGTCCGAGTCCACTTGGGCCAAGACAAGGATGCCCGGCCACCATGCCCTCTCAACTCATAGGGCTCACCCAGAAATAGAGCCCCGCACGTCACTCGGCCTGCCCCGGGCCACCCCCCCTCCCCTCCCCTCTTCAAACAATTGCTACTGCCCACGACATGCATGCTGATCT
This sequence comes from Bipolaris bicolor, assembly GCA_026262445.1. NCBI lineage: Eukaryota > Fungi > Ascomycota > Dothideomycetes > Pleosporales > Pleosporaceae > Bipolaris > Bipolaris bicolor. Next base: position 378,634 of record JAODYD010000001.1, on the reverse strand, counting down.
AACTCTGACGCATCGTGTGCAGGTGTTCGCATTGCTCCCCATCTTGGCGTACCCTCTGGCCATACTCGAGTTGCTGCATTCGTCAAACTCTTAGCATGGCCATGTATTACACTCCCTCCTACACCTCCCTCCCTCGCCCCTTCTCAATGCGTCCGTCCTGCTGCGCACATACACACACACACTAACACACTAACACACTAACACCGAGCACGCACTCGGAAAATCGCCCTTGCCAAAAGCCGCCAACGCTGCCAACACCCACCAGCTAACGTCTCCAACGCCTCGACGCCATCCGGGCCCTATTCACGTAGCGCGTCAGCGACACAAAGACAATGCCGCCTACCCATCTTCATTCGCTGACATTCAACACGACGGTACGTCGCCAGCTATGCTAGCCTACCACTTTAAAAGTCAAAACATGGGCCTTGCCATTTGCTGCTCGGCCAAAACGGGCCAATCCACTTGTCTAGTCCCGCCTCATCCCACGTCCCCGCTGAAACCATCATCAGGCATACATACGTCTGTGTCTACTAGCTACCGCTTGTTGGGATCTACAACCGTACACTCCGTCGTCACGCCTGACTGGGGTATCGCAACTGCTACTAGTCCTAGTACACTGCCCACCCATTCACTCTTTCATACCCGCCCGGCCCGAATGCCTGTATACACTACTCTGCTCCTTACTCGCTGCCCTTTCGTCTATGCCACTTTGAGTCGCCCCGAATGCCCAAGTGCTGCTACGGGACGTTGCATCTGAACGTTCAAAGGGACAAGCCACATCTAAACATGCCTTGCTTCCTAGGCACGCAAGTGGATGGATGTACTAGCATGTACACATGCATCAGTCACTCACTGCCCACCTACCGCCTCACCTTTAACCATTGACTACAATGCCCAACACTTCTCGTCTCCTCAACATCTCCTCCCCAAATAATTCCTTCTGTACATACGTACATAGCTCTTGCATGACCGCACCCGTAGCATTCAATCTGCTGCATCTCATTCCCTGTCGCGTGTGGAAGAACCAAATCTACGGAATTCCGGCTTCATTCCGGGCGGGGTGCTTGCGCAACTCGCTGCAACGGATAGCGGCAGCTGCTCTGAACATACCTCTTGCGCATACTCTACTACCGCCTGCGCAAAACGTCGGCGTGCATTCAGCTGCACCCTTGGCAAGGATCAACTCTGGTCGCTACCCAAGACAAACGCCCGCCACTCCTTCTCATCTTCGCCCAAAGTTTGTACATGGCTCCAATTTGGTTGGTCTGCGCGAATGCCTGTCATCTCCGGCACATACCCTGTTGCCGCTCTCCCTATACCCCGCCCCAACGAAGCCAAACATTCGCATTTTGACGCTGCCCCAAAACTTTCACCATCCTCTTCTTCCAGGCCCTGAGTGGCGCCCTTTGACCGCCCTGTGTCACATCCACTTTCATTTCCCGCAATGTTCTCATCAAGTTGCAATTCGTCTTTGGTGCAAATTCCTATATCGTTTGCCCGTGAAGAAACGTCGGAAATTGCGAGATACGCCATCCAGGGTTCTTGATCGACGATTGCGTATGCACTTTGGTCCTCGCTGTCATTGGTGACCCGATGCACATGTTTGGCCTGGCATGTGGATGCTGATGCTCGTTCTTCGAGTAGCTGTGTTTCATCCACCTTTTGCCTGCCCGTTACGTGATGAGTACGTAGACCCATGGGAGAGGCCCGGCCCCTAAACACAAAACGCAGATTGCGCTCGTCATTGTGACCACGGTCAACGGGCCCAAAGCTGCATGTCGACCTATTGCATTCGTCCACATTCACTGTTGTCAGCTGCTGCTGGTCCAACTTGTCGCAATCGTCTCTACCTGCAACAGACTCCGCACAACTTGAAGCATCGCCATGCTGCCGAGCATCTTCACATGTCGCTGCGATGTGGGAAACCAAGTCGTCTTGCTCAAAAAGCATCGGACTTGAACAAGCTTCCGACTGCGCACGCTCTTCGAGCTGATCACACTCTTCATCTGTCAATGCCTCTGTGCCTATGCGAACATCTATGTTCTCGGGTCCATCCTGGTTAGCACGACTTTCCAAGAGTTTAGCAAAGGACCGGTGCTGAAGATGAGGCTTTTTTGGTTGTAATTCTCCCTCAACACACTGTCTTTTCTGCGCGCGGCATTTTCCACTCGTTCTTCTGCGCTTGCCAATCTTCTCTTTCTGCTTGTACGACACAAACTGCAGTTGCACTGGCTTTGAAGCATCGATGCCGATCCAATCTGCCCGTGTTAACAGCCTTTTCTTATTCGCCTCCAGCAGTTGCAACTCCACACTCTTGTCTGGGGCCTTGCGTTTCGGGCCACTCAAGTCTACTCTGCCGTCAGTTTCTTTGTCTAAACACAACGCGAGTTATCATGGATCTGCTCGCCACAACTACCTTCTTGAGCTTGAGGTGAGGTCTCCGATTGGATGTCATGGCGAGCGACACGTCTGATGGGTGATTCATGTGGAGATACTTGATGCCTGCTGATCGCGCACCACTTGTCGTCTGGTACAGGTATATCCTCACTCTGTGCTGGCTCCCCTCGACCTCTCACAGAGCACCCCCTACGTCGGTCCGAGATCAACTCAAATGAAGGAACCGCTAGATAACCCGATTTGCTGTTGTCACGAAGATAACTCGGGCAAAAGGGAGCCATAGGCGTTTGAGGTATGTTCTGAAGGTTTGTTCGTGCCTTGGCAAAATACGCTCTCTGCCGTTGCAGCATGCCCGAGTTGGCTTTCTTAGTGCGCTGCAGTGAACCACCTGTCCAATTCATGGCTTCAGAGGATAAGTCTTACTCGTGATGTGGAGATGGTTAAGGTAGGTGGGAGCTTAACGCGGGGCAGCGATGCAAATCGCAACGCATGTGGTTCGGACCTCCTCCTCCTGCCTACTCGATGCAAGGTGCTCCTTCCTCCCCATGACCAACAACCCCACCTATCTCTCCCCCTCCGCCTCAGCTCACACTTATCATAGCACTTGACACTCGAAGCACTGTTCCACATCCGTCTACCCTCACAATTGGTGAAACGCCATATCCGCGACGTACTCGGCTGTACTGTGCCGACAGCGACACTGCCAAAGACCAGAGGGCCCACTTCCCCTAACCGATCAGCACTTCCACTTCGTCCCTCCGCAAAAACAGTGGAGCACGGCAGCTGAACCGAGTCCCTGCGACGGGAACCTGGTGCGTGAAGCAAGTCTCGCACAATCATACCCAAGACCTGCAGAGCAAAGCACTTTAGGACGGCATAGCGCCGCCCTAGCGACAGTCGACCGATGTGCCAGAAATTGCGGTGAGTCCGCGGAACTTGGTGTATAGATAGGTCGTATACTGGTTAATTCCCGCTGGTTGCAAATCCGGAGCCGCTCCAGGAAACTCGTGGAGGCGTGGAGGCGTGGAGACGTGGGCTCGACACCACACCCCGCCTTCTCTGCTCTGGTGGTCCTTTCCCCATCTCTTCAGCATCCAAACACCAAACGCTAGTAGCGGTAGCGGCAACAGCGCAACGAATATCCCTTCACCTTCAACAGCGACGTCGTCCGATCATTACTTCTTGCAGATTGCTTTCCGGTCTTAAACGGCATCTCGGCATTTGCAGATGCCCTTGTGCGCCAGGGATGCGTAGGATGACTAGCCACTAAATGTACTCGTAGTCCTATTGGGAGGCTGCCTGACAATCCTGCGTCCCCCACTGTTACGCCAATGTCACTTACTGGAAGCATTCGCAGTATTTGGTCTTGTCGTTGTTGTCGTTGTTGTCGTGGCTGGGAGAACTGACACGACCAGCGTCACTTCTGTCTTGCAGAAATGCCTCATTTGCTACCTTTATTGCGACCTGGCCCGGTTTCACGTACAAGTCGCATACCTACAACCGTCATCCACTCTGCAAAAAGCACCGGGCGGCTTATAGGGTCATGTACAGTTACGTCAAGTGACCCATGCTTGTGCCTTGGATGTGGATACCTGTCCTACTGTAGGTACTAGCGATCCACTGTGTGTAGGCTGTGTAGATGCGCGCGCGCGGTTTTACTCGGGGCAAGAGATGGGACAATGGTGCGGACGTCAATTCGAAGTTATCGCAAACTCTTGTTGCTGTTGCTATCATAATATCGCAAGCACGAACGATTGCATTATACGGCGGATGCTGACGCCGTTCCTTGATGCGACGCGCTAGACCCTGACAGGACGGCTCAACGTTTGGCATGTCTGCCGAGACAGCCTCCGTTGAGCCTCAAGTTGCCTCATCAAGTCCCCGAAGCTTGGCGAGAACGCAGGCCGGCTTGTCCTCGCCAAAAGACCAGGGCGGCTGGCATTTCATTCGTGTTCACTTTTACACTTGGCAAGTGTTTGACACGGCGACTCAGAGTCCCTGAGTCCCTGACGAACGTTCATTCGCGGGCACCTCCGGCCGGTGAGGATGTATGCTCTCATGCGGCGTAGCGACATGCAACCTAATCATCAGTGACATCATAGCGCCGAAGAACTTCAAAATTCTGCAACACCGTTCCACAGCGACAACACCAACCGCGGCCGTCTGCCACATGGCGCGCATGAGACGGCTGTAAGTATGTAATCCAAGATTGCCAGGGATTCAAGCAGCCGCACAACTTCGGCCGTATACCCACAATTATTGCAACATCACTGTCGTATGTATCGAATCAGCATCGAGAAACGTGCCACAATCTCCAAGCACATGTCGTGAAGCACACGGCTGGGATATTGTACTGCCATCGAATTCAACGTGCTGAAGCGTCCCTTGTGCTTGTTTCGACCGGGTGACGCCATCACTCTACGCAATACTCACCGACAAAGTCCTAAACTAGTAGTTCTCATGTTCCGGGTCCGGTGAATCGACGTAGACGTGCAGAGTATTATGCCACTAATGATGAAGATTGTCACTCCAGCGATGCTAGGGTTCAGCTTGGATTGACCGTTCGTCTTTGGTATAAAACACTCGGTATCTTTGCGCAAACCAACCATGTAGCATTACAACCCACCTCCACATTCCCACATATCCACATACCCACTATTCTCTCCGCTTACTTGAGGGGTTTTCTGGAGAATCGACCTGACTATCGGGCTCACACGCTATAAAGACCACCAAACTTCCTCCGCTATCAACTCGCCACAGCCTCTAAACTCCACCTTCCAGAGGAGAACATCTTCTAGCAAACTTTTGTGGTTGGAACAGATTTTGTACAAACCTACCTTACACCATGTCGGCACCTCTTGCAGTTCCCGCAGCGGGAAGCGGTTTCGTGCGTCGCCTCTCAGCAGTGGAGGCTACCCGCGAGAACATCAACATGGGCCCGACTGTCGTTGTTCCCCCACAACATCTCATGGCCCCATCCAAACAGTCGGAGATTGCCAGCGGCTTCGAGACTGCCAGACGTCACCTCGATGCCGTCGCCCCTGGATCACCTGATCTGACTCCTCCTGAAACATCCGTCACGGACAAATATGCATTTGCTTTTGGTGCGTTAGACTAAGTCCCATGTGAAGCGAAATAGTTCTAACTATGCATAGACATTGACGGCGTCCTCATTCGTGGTGGCCGTCCCATTCCAGAAGCCATTGAGGCCATGAAGATGCTCAACGGTGACAATGAATATGGCATCCAAGTCCCATACATTTTTGTCACCAATGGTGGCGGCAAGACCGAAGCTGAGCGTTGCATCCAACTGAGCAAGCAACTAGAGATTGAAGTTTCGCCCGGCCAGTTCATTTGCGGACACACTCCAATGAGGGAGATGGCCGAGAAGTACGGTACTGTACTGGTCGTCGGTGGCGAGGGAGAGAAGTGCCGCATTGTCGCCGAAGGTTACGGATTCAAGGATGTGTAAGTCTCGTCCGCTGTTCCACCCGCATACCTGTTTCTAACACGACCTCAGTGTAACTCCTGGTGACATCATCAAGGACAACCAAGACACTACCCCTTTCCGCAAGCTTACAGAGGAAGAGTACAACAACTCCCGAACCCGCAACTTTGCTGAGGTTGAGATCGAGGCCATTTTCGTTTTCGCCGATTCACGTGATTGGGCGTCGGACCAGCAGATCATTCTTGACCTACTCATGTCCAAGAAGGGTCGTCTTGGCACCAGGTCCGAGAACTACGACGAAGGCCCACCAGTCTTCTTCTCACACAACGACGTAGTTTGGAGTGCTTCGCACGACCTTACCCGTATTGGTATGGGTGCTCTCCGCGTTTCATTGGAAGCCATGTTCAAGGCCGTCACTGGCCGTACCCTCGAGACCACTGCATTTGGAAAGCCACAAATCGGCACCTTCCAGTTCGCTACTCGTCTGCTCCAGGAATGGCGCAAAGACACTCACGGTATTGACTCGCCTCCTTCCACTGTCTACTTTGTAGGCGACACACCAGAATCGGACATTCGCGGTACCAATGAATACAATGAGCAAAACCCCGACGCCAACTGGTACTCGATCCTGGTCAAGACTGGTGTCTTCCAAGACGGTACCAAGCCCCGCTTCGAGCCTAAGGCCACAGTAAACACTGTCCTTGACGCTGTCAAGCACGGCATGGAGCGCGAGTACAAGAAGGCTCTAAAGGAGAGCATGATGGCGACAGGTGTGCTGGAGGAGTAGATGGTTGACTCTTTGATTCTTGACATTTTTTTCTTTTTAATTCTGTATACCATAGCATAGGTGTATGGCGCATGGGGTCTTGGTTTCTTTCTTTCCTTTCACGAGACTAAGAAGAAGAATAGCGCTTGTCGCTGTAGATGATAGATTCCTCTTAGATGACATGGACTCCATGTTCATGATCAACCACATCAATCCAGATTTATTCTTTGTTTAACCTCCTCACCCCCATGAAACAAGTTATTAAAAAAGCTCGACATGTGTTTACTCCCCAGCCCTCAGTAACACACTCAACACAAAAGGAAAAGCCATTGACCCCCAAACTCACCCCAGCATCACCACCCCTCCACACCTCATCCCTCCAACAATCCCATCATCCCCCTCCCTCCAAACACCGCCGCGCTATGCGGCTGTAAATTACCCCTCCCCCCCCTCCCCCCCGTCCACGCCAACGACGTGTGAATCCACTGATCAACAACCTCACAGTCGGCCCGACACCGACAAGCTGCATATGTAGGAGTGGGGGTATGGCGGGCATGGCGGGTACATACGGCAGATGCAAGTGTATGGTATGATGGGTAAGCACGTGGTGTATTGATATTTTGTGGGTCGGAGGGGAGGGGAGGGGAGAGGGAAGATTAAGAAAGTGCGGGTACGCGGTCATGGTGGCAGAGCAAGGCGTCTGGCGGGGACCCGCGTAGAGTATAGAGTGGGAAGCAGGAGTTTGTCACGTTTGGTAGTAGGTGAGATTAGAGGGGCCTAACGTACGCGTACGTACGTACGCAGCGCTGGGGTCTCGGAGACCCGAGTTCAGCACGCGATACGATGTTGGATGGCAGGAGCACCAGAGTTTGAGTACAAGGTGGTACGTACGACGTTGCATTCTGTTTGCTACGTGTGTATGTGTGTGTGTGGAAACAACGGGCGAGTGGGCCTCAGGACCGGTTTTCCTCCCCCCCCGTCTTACATTGTGCAGCCCTGTGTCGCGTGGGAAATTGGACTTGTACCGTGTGTACCTGCCTGCCGGGGGTTTTTTTTTGAGAGTTCACTGTTAGGCAGGGTTCTGGAGTTCTAGAATACCCATGGCCGCGGTTTCTGGGTTTTTTTGTTTGATGATGACATTTATTGTGGATAGATGGCTTTTTTTGTTGAGGGTTTCAAGTAGACGTAGAGCTGCCGTATCACAGTTCTCGGGTAGCATACTCACCGCACACTCGCCCTGAAGTGTAAGTATGAGGGCGGGATTGCGCTAGTTGCTGTTTTGGAGGGGAAAATGGGTAATGGGGCTGCTGGTGGTGTAACCTTTGTTCTTGTTGCAAGGCGCGGATTTGTAAGTAGTTCGAAACTTTATGGACACAGACAGGCACTTTGATGGACCCCTTTTTTGGTCTTTATCGTTGGTATTGCGATAGACAAGATAGTCGGGGTTACTACGTACGCTAGGCTGCTGAGCTAGCTGGCTAAGGTTTACATGACAAACCCTGATCTACATCGTTAATCGGTGTCAAACTTGTCAAGTTGCAACCCTGCACTTTCCCTTCACATCCATTTAAACTTTTTGCGTAAGTAGGGGGGGGGGGGGCGATCACAGCAGAAATTAAGTATGGCGTGCTCTCTTTCTCTCTGTCTCGTTACGGCGGTAAACCAACTACCGGGAATTACTTTACTTGCACACTAACAAAGGCCCATGCCCCTTGCTAGTTAAAACGTTGAAAGTGAAACATGGACAAGCCCTCTTTCTCTCTGCACTTTCTTTCCCCCCGGTAAACCCCCCGGTCCCCCAAATATCCTGCCTAAACAGGCAACCCTTGACACCGCGACTCGTGTGTAATTTTTTTTCGGTGAGACGATCTGGGGGGTTCCTGGTTTAATCGTGGGACATGGAAAGTGGAAGGATGACGGTCATCATTCCCCCCTGGCCCTCTGGGTCTCCCCAGTCTCCTTTTCCCAGTCGCAGTCCCAGCCACCTTCTTCTTTTCGTTATCTTATCGAGATCGTGGAAACCTCAAGCTCAAGTCTCGGGATAATATGGGTTTTCTGTGGGGGGATGTCCACGACCCTGGCCCCCGTCATCCCTCTATTTCTCATTTCGCAATACACTATGGAATCGTCCCGTTTCCCCATGCCCCGTAATAAGGCCTTTTGAGTATGTTGGACAGAGATTTCATGCAATAGTCTTGTTTTGGATTTTTTTTTCCTCTGTCTCTGTCTCTTTCTCTTGGTGCCCAGGCGGAAGGATGTTGGCGGTGAGAGGGTGAGACGATGTCGTTACATGGCGTGATGTGAGGTTCAAGTGTTTCGCATGCGTCCTGTTGGTCGAAGTTCGGAATCACTTGAGTGGGCAGTGGGGACGCAACAATATATTCTCGTAGTAAGCATATTTTTGTTGATAAGAATAGCTGATTTTGGGCATCAGGTATCATTGTTTGTGCTTGCGTATACTTCAGCTCATAAAGCTGCGACACACACAAGTGTCATGTTTATGGGTCACAGAGGGCTTGATAGCAAGCCGGATATTTGGAGATGAGTCGACTGTGAATCAAGGTGGCGACGTAGTGGAAGGAAAAAATCAATGGCTTAATCGGCTCTCGGCCCCGGGTGCTCATGCTCCCGTCATGACATGAGCACAAGGGGTAGAATACGAGTTGTCAGATGTCGGTGAAGACTCTAGAATGTGTCATATTACTCATGAGAAACTTGCTGCACTAATGCTTTCCCACCCAATATCTTACAGTGTCAAGTCAATACACTTGTTGTCGCAACACTGGACACGTGATGAGATTCGAGGACGAGGCTGCAAAGAATGTGATTTTTTATCAAAGAAAAAAAAGATAGATAATTACAGAAATCTGTAAGCGAGAGTCGTGGTAATGCGTTCTATGATCTAAGTTGAGGTGCACAAGGGCACGGGAATATGCATTGTCACTCAACCATCTACTTGAGAGCGGCTCTATGTACACGTGCCGTCTCCTCAAGCCATGGTCCTATTGTATGCGTTCGTGTGGTAGAACCAATCTAGTTTCTCTAGAATAGCCTCTTTCGTGTAGTCTGCCGAGTTGATGTTCTTAGGGCGGAATTCGGGCTGCATCGGATCAATGAAAATGGTGTCCTTGTCGTATCCCCATTTCTCGAGTTGAGTCACATTGAACGCTACCATCATGCTTTGAACTGTTAGTCTTGATATAACCAAGAGGTGAAGGTCTTGAACTTACTCGTAATCCTCGTGGACAAGGTTGTGACAGTGGAACATGTAGACGCCCTTCCATGGTGCGTATCTTGCCACCACTCTGACAACTTCGCCGGGAGCGACCCAAACAACGTCCTTCATGCCCGCTGCTTCGTATGGCATAACCGTGTTCCTTCCTCCAGTGCGAGAAAGGATCTGGAAATCAACAAGATGGATGTGAACTGGATGCGAGGCATTTCCACCTCCGTGCCTCAACTCCCAGATTTCATCCTGGCCTAGGATTGGTCGGGTCAGGATGCGGTTTTCGATGTCTACCCAACCGATACCGTTGATGACCCATGAACCGTTAACACGGGAAAAGGTAAAGTTCTTTGTGACGTTGGCCTCTGGTGGCGGAGGGATGTAGTGCATGTCAGTCGGGAGAGGATCATTGACTATGGAGTCGTTGTCTGGGTCGCTGACAATGAATTTCATAATGCGATCAGTTGCGGCAAAGTCGAGGTTTCCAGCCATACCACGCTCGTTGTACATGGTGATGTTCTTGCCCGCGTGGTCGGCAAAGTCGACAACTATCTCATAACGTTCACCTTCAGCTAGGGCAAGGCTCTTGGTTTCCACTGGGTGCTGGAAGAGACCTGAGGAGAAAATCAGCAGAACCCGAATATATCAATCAATCGACATACCGGCATCCGAACCAATGACATTGAAGCTCAATGTTTCATTACTTCCATCTTCCTTGAAGTAAACGTCGAATGCTATTGTGAATCAGTATGCTGGTCATGATGTAGATTACATGAGTTGACTTACCACGACTGACAGCGCCATCGAGCACACGGAAGCGGTATTTGCATGGCTTCACTTCTAGGTATGGCCAAGGCTGTCCGTTGCTGCCAAAATGATTAGTCGCCATCGAATAACTTGTAAAGATTTTCTTACACTTCAATCACATCACCCCAAAGCCCAGTGTGGTTGTTGGTGTTGTATATTAGGGATCCATTTGTGGCATATTGCTTTGCAGAAATAGCAAGTGGAACATCAAGGTCGCCATGTGGCAGGTCAAGCGCTTGTTCTTCGTCATCACTCAAGAGATAGAAACCATTAAGTCCGAAATACACGTTCTCGCCGGTTTCGTGTTCGGTGTGATCCTATGGATGTCAGCTCGGCCTTGGTAGTAACTAATTCAGAGTTGACTGACATGGTACCAGATTGTTCGTGCATTTTGTGCATTTGGATAGTAGTAGTCTTTGTACTGGCCAGGCAGCGCATAGTCTGCTGCCCATCCATCAAAGGGAGCACGATTGTATTGGCCGTGCACGTGGACAGACGAATTTGTTGGACTGACGTTGTTAAACCGTACAACAGCCTCTGAAACGGAACATTAACTTAATACAAGTGGGCTAGAGACCATTCTTACCTCGGCCCTTGCGCATCTTGAAAGTTGGACCAGGCACGTGCCCGTCATACGAGAACATATCGGCAGGCGGGAGGTCAGGGTAGATTTGTTTTTTGATGGCTTTGACATCGACTTCGTAATAGTCAATGATGGCGCCTGTGACATTGTTGGTGTAGGTGCTGCTCTGTCTTAGTTTTCAATCATTGTCGGACTATTGGGTATCCTACAATTTTGACTCCTTCACTGGGGGTATGGGAAGTGGGTATTGAAAGATCCATTTGTACTCTGGGCTGTTCCATCTTTGCTCCTTGTCGTTCGGGGGAAGCAGATCATCTCCTGGATACTCGTCTAAAATAGGGTCTACAGAAGTTGGATAGGGTAGATACGATGTTGTAGTGGTGTTGGGTGTAGTGTAGTTAGCGAATGGCGCGGCACGAGAGCCTAGAATTAAGCAGTTGAGTAAGAAAGATGAGCGAGTGACTGATGAAGAAAACATATTGACACGGGAGAACTCTTGCAAGCTGTCGAACACAAATGCAGAGGCATCACGAAAGCTTTAAGCAAGCCAGGCAGTGCACCACGTGCAGCCACACCATCATTATTCAAAGATCATAACAAAATCGGGCGTTCACCAAGACATGGCCAGCTGATGGGCTTTGGAGCTCGGCAGATCCAAAGACAAACGCAGGGATACCTGTGGCTTGCCCCGAGCAGTGGTGATCGCAATGCGGTGCTTCCTGGAACCGATCGAGATCCACATTGTCAAGAAAGGGGGATCTAAGGGAGTTTTTCTCATGGCCAGCTTACGCTTCGGGTCTTTTGTCGAGAGATGATGGAGCTAACGAGGGAAAAAGCAAGTGATAAGATTGCAACTGGCTCTAGCACCATGGTGGGTGATTGAGAACGGACAAGGTTGGTGAACATGTTATTGTGGGTTCAATGGAACTCATCCGGAAGAGCGTGATGGAAGAGGGTGTGTGTTTAATTGCACTGTAGCTGCCGTGCAGCTGTGGTGAAGTGGAAGCTGCGCAGACCCGTGGACCCTTCGTGCCCACTGGACATGTATTCACTAGACCCAAAGCGTAGGCACTAGCGCTTTCTTGGGTCTCGCCTCGTTCGTTTTTCCGCTCACTTCTCGTTGTAACCACACTCATCATCAGCGCAAGACACTAACACGGCCTTTTCGTACGCAATCTTGACGTGGCTGAAGACCACAAAGCTTATCATTGTGTTCCTAACCCGCAGCCTGCCCTATTCCCCAAAAACAAACCAACGAACCCCACCAGATAGGCGACATGGCAAGGGGATGTGCGTTCCGTTGCTGAAGAAAGAAGGAAAGCATACAGGATTCCTTTCGAACGCCCCGTTCGGACGCTAGCAAGGCGATAAAAATAAACCACTCTCCGGATATCTGCATCCTCCAACATGGCATTGTTGCCGCCCTCACGCGATGGCGCTCGCTGCCACACCAGGTACTACGCCATCAGACACTGTGTTTTGTGCAGTTACACGGCATGGGTCATGGGAATATGATGGCGCGGCAGACAAGTACGTACACGTTATCTACACGTGTCGCTGCGACCTTTGTTGATGATGATCAATTATGGGGAATCAAGATTGCATCATCGATGTACATGGATACATCTCTCGGGTAATCCAAACCGTTTGTGTTGTTATTCTTAACTACAAAAGCTACGGCTCCGTCCTGCCGACGGCCGGGTACTTGTTAAGGAAGCCCAATGCCCAGCTAGCGACAAGAAGCCCGTGACGAGGCTCACCGTCCAACACTTCTGCTTTGACCGATCATTCCAGCGCACGGCTTGGCAGCTTAGTCGATCCCTATTATATGTTTGACATGCATTTTGCCACATATACTGTAATTATCTTAGGTGTAGACGCACAACACCAAGTTGTGGCGACCGGTGCCAGAATTCCATGTCACAAAATATGCAAGGATGCATCTTCTATCCCACCCAAGTGGGCCACATCCAAGACAACATCCAACAGGTCTCAGCCCCCAACATTTTAGTATTCATCAGAACCTGGTGTTCTCTGAGGCTTCCCTGTTATCTTTGTTTCCATGTTTGCAAGCCTATTGTGTCCCTATGTTTTCTTATTCTGTAAACAACGCGTGCCGTGCTGCCTACCGCTATACTAACTGATATCAAAATAGCACCAATGCTGGCCACGTTTGTTACTTGGGGCTACACACTTCCGTTTAATCTTCCAAAACGTGCACAAAGCATGGTTCATACGGTACTAGGTTATCCTGGCGGCTAAATAACGTCCTGCTATCTGACAGTTGCCGAAGCCTTCGAGCCAGCCACAATAGCCACAGCAGCCACCTCTGACATTATCATATACACCAATCAACAAAGGTCCTCTAGACGCAAAGCGTAAGAGGCTGAATAAATTGGATATAAGGAGGGACTAAGCCCTACGACTGTGCGGATCCACATACTTCATATATCATGTGACAAGAACGAATCGTATCAACATGAGGGAGTGTATCCTTATTCCTACTTGCTATGATAGATAATGCATAAAGCAGACGCAGCAATGAAATTTTGTCGGATATGGAGGCAATCTCACAAAACAGGCTGCGAAGCCGCAAGGTTACGGTGAATCATATTTCAAATTTGTCAACATGCCTCGTATGTGCTCATGCTTGCTCAACATGAGGGACCAAGCTCGAGCAGGTCCGACCTACCTCGCTATATATGCCGCGCTTCATGCTCCCAGTGGATCAATTACATGCTATCGTACGAAAAAGGATAATGCTATGACACGTTGATGTTGACATTTGAAGTTGAGGTTAACAAAGCTGGGGAATGACGTTATCCCATGGCAAGTCAGAGAGCCCTGAAAATGTGGAGTCGCGCTAACGACGATGGATCGGCCAAAAGTTAGCAGCGCGTCGCCTCCCCAACGCTTCGATGTTTTGCGCCCCATTCAACACTACTCGATTCTTAATCCTGCAGATAACTTATCTTCGACATGGGAAAGGGAACCGACAAGCTTTACATTACCCACTCGGAGTGGTCATCGGCCGACTCGTTTGGAAACGCGCGCGGCGCGAACAGCGCAAGTCGAGCGTCTGCTGCCGGCCTATCTTCCACATTCAAGCGTCTTCCGTTCAACTACTGCGCCGTCTCGCTCCAGCCCTTTACTGACCCTGTCTGTACTTCATCGGGTACGATCTTCGACCTCACACACATCCTCACCTGGTTGTCGAAACACCCCAACACGAACCCCATCGACGGAACGCCTTTGAAGCGCGCTGATCTTATTACGCTGCACTTTACGAAAAACGAAGATGGCGAATACGTAGACCCGGTCACATACAAGGTCTTGACAGACAACACGCACGTTGTTGCGCTGAAGAAGAGCGGTAATGTGTTTGCTTGGGATACTGTGGAGCGGTTGAACATTAAGGCGAAGAACTGGCGGGACCTAGTCAGCGACGAAGAATTCACGCGCAAGGACATCATCACACTACAGGATCCACAGAGCATCGAGTCGAGAGACTTTAGCTCATACAAACATGTCAAGGATGGAGATACAGTAGTGGCAGAGAATGAGAGCAGCGTGAATAGGGATGCATTAGGTAATGCAGCAAAGATCCTCAAGGCAAAAGAAGCCGTTGCGAAAGCGCGCGAGAACAGGAAGATCAAGGAGCAAGGCGGGACAACATCCAAGGCTATTGCCAACCTCCCACGAAATGGCTCGGCGGCCGCGACAAACGCAGAGCCCAAAAAGCCAGCCTATAACGCTGCAGTATACACTTCTGGTAAAGCTGCAGCATCCTTTACATCAACCGGCGTCACACCGCATACGTCAGGCGAACGCGCTCTCCTCTCCGACGAAGATTACATGCTCAAGCCGAAGCGTATAAAACAAAAGGGCTATGCGCGGATATCGACTACTCTGGGTGAGCTGAATATCGAGCTCTTGCCAGAGTTTGCTCCACGCGCAGTATGGAATTTTGTCAAGCTGTCGCAGAAGGGGTACTACAACCATACCATTTTCCACCGAAATATCAAGGGCTTCATGATACAGGGTGGAGATCCTACGGGTACAGGAAGAGGTGGACAGAGTATATGGGGTAAGCCGTTTGAGGATGAGTTTGAGGGACCCGAAAGGCATAGCACCAGAGGTGTGCTAAGCATGGCAAACAAGGGCAAAAACACAAACACAAGTCAGTTCTTCATCACCTACCGAGCAGTCCCGCATCTCGATCGGAAACACACCATCTTTGCGCGTGTAGTCGGAGGACTGGACACGACACTACGATTCATGGAAACCGCCGAAGTAGGCGAGAAAGACAAGCCTATGGACGACATTGAAATACTAGACGTAGTCGTCTTCGTCGACCCCTTTGAAGAGTGGCAAAAAGAGCGCAAAGATAAGGAAAACAAGGAACTCGAGGCCGAGGAAATCAAACGGCAAGGTGGTACCGTCGACGACAAAACTACCTGGACCGGTAAGCGCATACGCGCAGACGGCACTGTAGACAACGCCAGCGGTCAGGGTATGGGCGTAGGCAAGTACCTCCAAGCAGCAAAGCAAGAAATGCAGAACCAAGACGAAGACGAGATTGTCGGCTTCGTAGATGAAGAGGAGGACGCAGCGCCTGTCAAGAAGAAAGCCAAGACTGGTTTTGGCAACTTTGACGCCTGGTAAAAAAAATCTCACGAACTTGAGTCTTTTTTTTTCTTTCTTCATGCGCATCAGGATTGATTGATAGCACCAAAAATGATACCCCCCCACCATTTCCTTCTTCCAAAAAAACACAAGCTTCTTACTCTACACCCCACTAACCAATCCTAAACCCGCAAACTCCGCACTCGTTATGTCATAGCGGGAAGTTCTATGCATGTATGTATGCATGATTGCGCACTACGCCTGCTGCACGCCGCTGACTACACAAACTACCTGTTATACCAACCTGCTGACTTTGCATACTTGGGGCGCGGGGAAGAACAACTTCGTCCAATTGCGTGAACTTGTTTTTTCTAGCCTGGGGAATTATGTTGCCTAAGGCTGATTTTCCATAATGCAAGCGAAGTATGTAATGCGTGTTGTCGGGCGATCGTGGGGTCTCGCGCGTGTGTGAGAGGGTTTTACGCCCTGCATTGATAGAGAGAGGGCTGGTTGCTTGCATGCGAGACAGGAATGTTGGAATGCAGCTTGATGGCGCGCCCTACAATGCTTGACTGCGGAGTTCCACTGTATCCGGGGAATGGCGGCTGCGCCTTGTTGGAGAGGTTAGTACGCTGTAATCATGATTGCATGGTTGGTTGGGAGGTGTAGATAAAGACGGGACGACGGCTGTCACATCTTTCTCTGCTTTTTGCTTTTTAGCACCTGTGGATGTACCATTTTCCCTTTATCGCTCAAATCCATATCTCGAATCCCCTTTTGCAATTTCAAATAGTAGCAAGAGGAGGTTAAATACGCAATGCCATCAGACATCCCCACCTCGTGCCGCGCTGTCGTCATTGACAAAGCCGGTGCGCCATGGACCATTAAAGACGTCCCTGTTTCCGCCCCGAATGCGGGTGAAGTCCTCATCAAAGTACAGGCTTGTGGTATCTGCCACTCTGATGTTTTTCTTCAACAAGGGCACCTCGGTGACCACGTTTTTCCACGTGTCCCGGGACACGAAGTGATTGGCACCGTGGTTGCAGTTGGCGAAGGAGAGAAGAAGTGGAAGGTAGGGGACCGGGTTGGAGGAGGATGGCATGGGGGGCATGACGGCGTGTGCAAGGCGTGTAATCGGGGGTTGTTCCAGATATGCGATAAGAAGGATATAAATGGGGTTAGTAAGGATGGAGGATGTGAGTTTTCCCTACGTTGATGTAACAGTACATCTACATATTTATTTGAGTAAAGAGTTTTGGAACTGACATAAGAGGGTGTTATTAGATGCTGAGTATTGTACTCTCCGCAGCGAAGCCGCAGTACGTATTCCTGCTGATGCGGATGCAGCTGAGTATGCTCCCCTGCTATGCGCTGGTGTTACGGTGTTCAATGGGATACGCAAGATGAATATCCAACAGGGCGATACAGTGGTCATTCAGGGCTTGGGGGGTCTGGGTCACCTTGCTCTACAGTACTCTCGCAAGATGGGATACAGGACGGTAGCGCTATCGTCGTCGAGTGACAAGAAAGACTTTGCGTTCCAACTGGGAGCGACGGACTACATCGACACGTCCAAAGAGTCAGCAGCAGAGGGACTCCAGAAGATGGGCGGCGCATCCCTCATTGTCGTTACAGCACCAAATCCACAAATCATAGGGCCTCTGGTGGACGGACTCGGGCCGCTGGGCAAGATGCTTGTTCTTGCACCCGTGGGCGACGTGCCGATTAACACTGTGAGCCTTGTTCTGGGGGGCCGCTCCGTTCACGGCTGGCCATCGGGCCACGCACTGGACAGCGAGGAAGCGATTGACTTTGCGGAGCGTCAAGGGGTCAAGTGCATGATTGAGAAGTTTCCATTTGATAAGGCGGAGGACGCAGTCAAGCACATGGAAAGTGGCAAGGTGCGCTTCCGGAGCGTCATTGTCATGAACTAAAAGTCGTACCACCGGGATCAAGCTGGGAAGTGTTGCGAAATTGAGGATCGCGCAATGCGCTCGAGAACTATAGTCGAGGCTATATGGAAACGTCGAAACATTTTGGTCGAATCTTCTCCCTCTGTCGTTGTTTGTTTGGCGGTTGGCGTCCTGGGATGATCGAGGCCGCTCACCGGTGGTAGCAGGTGTGAGGCAGAGCTAAGCTCTGGGTTAGTGGCTGCTAAGCTGGATGTCGCTGGGCTGGGCTCTGTTTCCTTGTTGATACACCAGTGCATAGTCGACTAGTGATAGTAGTCGTGTCTAATTCCGTCTCTCTGTCCGTTTAGGCCAAGTATGGCTTGGACGGCTTATCTTACTCTCTGCTATCTCTCTCGCGCACCTTGCCTCGACTGACTGCAAGCGCCCGAAGCGGCACAGTCCACGGATGAGTGCGGACCGCTCGCCACTTCAGCAGCCGCCGAGCATTTTAATCAAGGCTGGCCTCGACACAAGCTTCCCACCAACGGTTCTTTTCGTGCTTGCGGGTACCTGCACCTGAAGCGCGCTCGCGACTTGTAACGCCTGCAGTGCCTGCGTCGGCCTATTAGGGGCCGCGCTGCCCTGGCTATTAACGACGTGCGCTAACTCCGTTGTTTCAGAAGACTGGGTTTTGGCCACTTGCAACACCAAACTCAGGTACACGACAATCCTGCAGGGTCTGCTGCCTCTCCTCCAGGGGGCTACTCCGCCAATTGCTATGCACGACGCGTAGGTGGAGCTGGGGCTGGGGCGACGAGGCCTATCTCGACGGGCTTATTGTAGATCTGCCTTAAGTTGTTGGCCGGTCCGGGCTCAGGTCAGCTGCGACCTGAGCTGAGTTATTGAGCGACTGAACATCACGAAGATCGCGGCTCTCCTCGGTTTCCTTCCTTGTTCTCGTCCCGCGCCACTGGCTGCTTCTTTCTTTCCTTCTTCCTCCTCTTCTTTTCCTTCCCGCGTTCCTTTCTATTCCTGATTGACGCTGTGCGTCGTCAATGTTGATCAATCCATTTTGGGGAACAAAGTCGCTCTTTGCAGGCCTGGGGTCAAACTTTGAGTTTGCTCATTCATTTGTGCATTCGGGTTTGCTTCTTTCTACATTCCTTACTGCCATTTTCTCGCAAGAACGAGGGTGCCCATCGTCTGCTCCGTGTCAAGTCCAACTTTGTTCGAGAACTCGAATCTCTGGCATCGTTATCTTCCTGACGTATTCGCCAACAAGAAAATCCAACAGAGTTTGTCTACAGCAAAACGCAGTTGCCGGATCATTGCGCCAGCGCTCAGGCTCTAGTGGGCTGGTAGCATATTTCAAAACTATCTACTAGACTAGGAACAGGCGCCACCGTCTCAAGAACGTCATAGCCCATATTCAAACGGCAGTCGTCTCAGATCCCCTCCGGAAGACGTTCTTCCATCGGCATTTTGCGTTCGGTAAACGACACCTGAACGTGCGCCCAGATATCGCCGCTCGTATACGTTTGCTTCCTCACACCAGACTCGCCAATCTACACACCGTCCCCTCACCTACCACGACAAATCTCACGATGATATCGATATCATTGCGTACAACCGCACTGGCGTTGCTCTGCGCATCTACCGCCCTTGCTCAAACCGTCTCACTCTCGGCCTTTATCCCACGGATCGACAACCTCCCCTCGGCCTGCAACACTGTCTACTATTCAGCCATTTCTGGATGCGTACCGGGAGACTTTCAGCCTGGCGCAACATGTAGCGCTGCCTGCGTACGGGGTCTCAACCAAATCGGAGACAGTGTGAAGAGAAGATGCGCCGACGTTGACGTGGGCGAGCTGAGTCT
The DNA here is from genome assembly GCA_026262445.1 of Bipolaris bicolor. Lineage (NCBI taxonomy): Eukaryota > Fungi > Ascomycota > Dothideomycetes > Pleosporales > Pleosporaceae > Bipolaris > Bipolaris bicolor. The sequence goes on along the minus strand of JAODYD010000001.1, from coordinate 359,013 downwards.
CATTGGTGTCTTCCAGAATGGACTGGGTATCGCGAGTCTGTGTCCTGGCGTTACCGTAACGACCATCAGGTCAGACTCTCCAACAACGAGCACACAGTCATCTAGGTCATCCACAAGCACAAGGGCGTCATCATCATCGTCGTCTTCATCATCAACATTAGAGACAAGCTCAGTCAGCTCGACGGTTGAGGCGACACCGACATCGTCAAGCTCATCGACCGATACGCAAAGCGAACAAACCACTAGCTCGATTTCTTCAACAAATGGCCTGGTTCTGGACCCAAATGCAACGGGATCGACCCCAACTACAACGGTAGCCGTCCCGCCCGAAGACACAAACGCTCCAGACCCATCGCTCGCGCCAGGCACGCAGTTGTCCAATGCCTTTTCAGGCGGCGGATCACCATTTGATGTTGTCGCAACAGGCTCATCAAGTCACAAAGATATATATGGTGGTGCCGCGGCAGCTCTCCTAGTGACAGCCTTCCTCCTTATCATCTGTGCATAGTTGCATATCACTCTTTTTTTTGTTCTCTTATTTCCTAGCGTTGTATATACGGCTCACGACACGGCGTTTGGGGCATTAGCATGTTTGATTTGTACCATATACCCGTACCGATGGATTGTAAGATCGATCAGTACTACAGCTAGCGGGGAATATCAGCAGATTGGAAGCAATGGACATGTATACGACGATGCAAAGCAGAATGGGCTGTAGAGCAGCGCCACAGACCCAGGCAGAGGCAGAGACAACTGGTCTTGTGCCATAGTGACATAGTACTATACGCAACGATGAATCAAACAGAAGCACGCCAGCTCATGACTCGTCAGTTGACAGATGACACTCTTGTATGCTTTAGTTTCTATCCTTTTCCGTATACTATAGGCCATATTTTGTATATTTGTGACGTCTTGGCTCATGCGTTGCGGTCCTACTCTCAGCCCGCGGCAATAGACTGCTCCGGCCAACCCAGGCGACCCATGCGAGGTGGTAAGTAAGCGAGTGGGGGTGGCCACCACCTGCGCCCCAGACGTAATGGCCCATTCCCGCTCCGCTCGCCGTATCGTCGGCTGCCTTTCCGCTGACTCTGGACCCACCATGCAGGAGCACAGCCGTGGAAGATGAGGAAGACTTTATTGCTATGCTTTATCCACGGCTTCAAGGTACGTCTACCCCCTCCGTCGCGGACCCATGCGGGACCAGTGCAATACGTCATTGTCAGGTGGCGGCCAGGCCCAGTCTCAGCATAAACAACCAGCAGCGCCATCGCAGCACTAGGCGGTTTGAAGGCAGTGAAACTGGGCACCGAAAACATGTACTGACAAATCGAGTAATAGGGCGGGGATGAGACGTTCAGAACGTTTCCGAGCCACGTGAAGGCGCTGCTCCAGCATGCCCTGCCCAAGGTCACCATCCTCACAATCACGTATCCCCAGTTTGAGACAAGAGGCGACTTGCACGAGTGTGTAGGGAGATTCAAGGAATGGCTCCAGGACAAGATCATCGATCTTGAGGTGGCCAACTCGACGCCCTCGCCCACAGTCGACCCTTCGGTGCGGACCATCCTGGTGGGCCATTCCATGGGTGGCATTGTAGCAGCAGAAACACTGCTTTCCATTCTCTCGGAACAGCCCATCCATTCACAGTCAAATTCGCAAACGGGCGCCGAGTCGCTGTCGGAACACTCGACGCTCATGTTCCCATACATACAAGGTATCCTCGCCTTCGACACGCCGTATCTAGGCATTGCGCCGGGCGTGGTAGCCCATGGCGCTGAAAAGCATTGGAACACGGCGAGCTCGGCATACTCTGCGTACACCAACCTCGCCGGTGCATTTGGATGGGGCGCCAAAGACACGGCCTCCAGCACGGTCGATACAAACAAGATGCTCCCTGCGCCCGCAACTTCTCCAAGCGCGGATGCGGCATCAGCGCCTTTATGGCAGCGCTACGGAAAAATGGCAATGTTTGCAGGAGCTGCAGGAGCCATTGCAGCCGGCGGTGCCGCAGCATACATGAAGAAAGACCAGATCAGCCAGGGCGTAGCATGGGCAACGTCGCACCTGGAATTCGTCGGCGTCCTTGCACGACCTGAGGAATTGCGAAAGCGACTAGAGAAGATTGCAAAGTTTACTACAACGCACGAGCTTGGCTTCTGCAACATGTATACTACGTTGGGTCACGCTATCAACAGCGAAAACAAAGAGCACGGCTGGACAGGCAAAGTCGCGGGTAAAGACCGCACTTTTTGCAATCTACCCAAGGGCCAGCTCAAGAATTTCTTCATTCCTGCTGTGAACGATAAAGCTACAGCTGAGACATGGGCGCACACATCTATGTTTGATCCCCGCAATAACCCGGGCTACTACACGCTCAGCGAGACAGCCAAGGAGAAAATCATCGAGTGGACGGAGAACACGGAGTGGTATGAAGAAAGTGAAGGGCCACTGATAGGTGAAGTAGGTGAAGAAGCAGAGATTGTGGAGCGTCAGGAGGTGGATGAGCAGATGCAAAAAGAGGCGGATGCGAAGGAAGCACAGAAGGCGAAGGGGCAAGGGGATGGGGATGGTTTGGATGAGGAAGGAGAGTTTGTGCACCTCAAGCGGGGGGTTGAGGCTGCGGAGTGGGAGGATGAGGCGAGGAAGAGGACGGAGTTGTGATTGTTCAAGTCACGTTGTGGTATACCCCCCTGCTTGGTGTCGAGTGTCTGTAAGTACCCACACAATCATGACTGGATGACGGCCATGACAGCCGCGTCCATATGGGACTAGTCTCACATCTTTACCTAGTACTCTCTATCCTACATAAATTCAATGCCCCCGCCTATGTCCTTCGAAACTTGACTGCAAAAAAATTGCTATACTTGGATTCCTCAACACTCAACTTTGTTGTTATTCTAGGGAGAGACCATGAGATAAGGCATAAGCTGGGCAAGGGGGGCGTCGCTTTATTTTAGCACCAACCCAATTTTTTTTCACAAACAGGCCTCATCCTTATCGCTGATCACGGCCTTGTGCGGCAACGAGGGTTTAGCGGCAGCGGGAGATTTGCCGTTGTCCGGGGCTAATGCGCGGGTATTTTGGACAGGCAAAAAATGCGGGAGGAGGGGTGAGGGGGTGGGAGCGGGAAGACATCACTTCATCATCTCATGAACGTTTTTTTATTGCAATGGTTTCTCTTTGGTCGAGTTGTTTTGTTCTTTTCAACTGGTTTGACTGTTGGAGGTGATGGAAAAGCTTATTTGCTATTTACTTCTACTTCTTGTTTACCTGTCTTTGATACCTGAGGTATCTTGAATACGAAAAAGAGCTATTTAAACTATGGGACATCGATATCCATCCAGTCGGGATCATCGTCATCGTCATCTACGTCCTGTGAGTCTTCACTACCAGACGTATCAGAGGGGGATCGCCGCATGCGTACAACGAGGTTCTTGTCGCTGCGCTCGACGTCATCGTGCCATATTTCCAAACCATTGACGCTATCACCGCCACCAACAAAGTACAAGTAGCCGACCTGCCCCGCGACCTTTGCCGTCTGGCGCTCCAGTTCCTCGCGCTCCTCACGCTGTTTCAGCGTCTCGATGAATTCCGGCTCGACCTGCACTTGCTCCGACGACTCCGAATAGGATAGCGAGCTGCGCGGAGGACGAGGCCGCGTCGTGTTTCCGCGCGCTCGGCGCTCTGCCATGCGACCCTGTTCCTGGATGCTGCGGTAGTTGCGCCAGCTAAAGAAGCCGGGTATAGGCAAGTCCCAGAAGGTGGCGGCAATCTCAAAGTCGGGGCTCAGGCCGTGCTTGAGGCGCACCGCTGCTTCTGTCTTGTTTCGGGCGTTCCAGGCCTCGCGGAGGGCGTTTTGCTGCTGCATGTGGTGGCGGTGGTTGTTGATGATTTGGAGCAATTCGGGGTTGCCTTGTTGTGGTTTTGCTGGCGGCCGCCAGTGCTGAGTGGTGGTGCATGCTGGCCGAGGCGGAGGCCGTGGCGGTGTGCTGGAGTCGAGGGGCCGTGACGTGATAGGGGCAGCGACGGCCTTTTCCCACCAAGCCACATTGTACGCTGCAGCCTGCGCCTCGGGTACACTGGTTGGATACGAGGCTGACATGGAGTCACAGATGGTGCAGAGCGAGGGGCTCTGGGATAGGACTGCTGCCTGGGCTGACCGCGGGTCTGATCGTCTGTGTGCGTCGTCCCACAATTGTTCCCGCTCCCAGCGGAGTTGATCGTCCCTCCTCGTTTTCTCGAAGCGCTGCTTTGCAATGAAATACCCCTTTCTGGCCTTGTTCCACCGCTGGTTGCGCATGGGCTCGGGGGGTTTCAAGCCCCCTTGGCTGGCCAGCTTCTTCAACGCGGCGTCGGACCTTGCACGGGCCCGGGAGAGAGCGCATCGAGGGCACCACGGCACATGTGTCGAACTCGAAGGGTGAATTGCATGGCCACATTTACTAGCTGTCCGTATTGGGTGACCGTAAAAGGAGCCGGGAAGCGTTTGTTTTTTGTCCAGGATGGCGGGCATGTATTCTGGGGTGAGCATCATCGGCATGATGGAGACAATGGTTTGGTTGGTGAATTTGGTGGTTGAGGGTCGTAAAGGAGCGTATGTGCATTATTGCTGGTGGGTTAACGTATGGGTCGCGTGATGTGGTGGACCACAGCCAGGCGAGGGGAACTCGGAAAAAAACTAAGCAGGAGGAAAGGATTGGAGCCACCAAGAGAGGAAAGGACAGGACAAGGACAACAGCGATCCGGATCGAGGCCAGGGCAGAAGATGTGCGTACTGCGGCACTTTTTAACTGTGAGATGGACCTTCAGCCCTGTTGAACGAGGCGCGCAAGCGCGTCATCGTGCTGGCCCCCTATTGGCCTGTTACTACAAAAAGTCGCACGCGCGTCGGTCATGGCCACCTGCCCGTGCGCCTATTGGCTGTGGGCTGCCCACCCGCCCGCCTGGATATCGTGGGGGCAGATCGACTTACTACAACACATCGCCGCTGACTTGGCACCGACACCATGCTCTTGGGCATCCTCCCGCAACCACTACGAAGCCCAACCTTGCCACGCTCATCCGCACTAGCCCAGGAAGAACTACCCTTCCTCCTACACCACCCTCACCCTCACCCTCACCTTCACCTACACCACGAGACTTCTGCGTCGACCCCCACATGATCCTATGTACAAGATCCAGTCACTCCGGCGTAAAAGCTACCATCGTCATGCTACGACCTCGAGCACAAAGAAATCCCCTTGTCCGGTTGCCCGATACAAACCCATCCAATTGCTGCCAATATGCAGCAAACACTCAAGCTCCGCATGTGCAATTTGGAAACAAGAGTGAATGGTGATGGACCATCTAATTGGTTGCCGCATTCACTGCAGCACAATGGACTTGAAAAATAGGTTTTATACAACCGTTTGGATGTCCCTCCTCTTACCCTTAACTGGCACCCAGCAGCAATACCGACAGCATGGAAGAGACGCGACCAGAACCCCCGCGCAGTCGTGCCTCGTTCAACCCCGAAGCAGCCACCTTCAGTCCGACGCCGGCCAAAATTGGAGCGGCAGATATTGATATTAAGCTAACTCCCCGCATAAACTCTCTGCAGAGGTTGAGCGTCCCGGGAATGTACGAAGGTGATTATCTTCCATCGCGGGGTTCAAGCCATCAGCTAGTGACTTGGATATAGAAGATTCTCCCTTTCGGCCTTCCCGAGAGATGCGCCCCGACTACCAGGAGTACAGTGGACCGAGTGTCCCACAAATGGCACGCACTCAGTCGGACCAGCTGGATATGTCATTTCCTGATTTTCATGATATGCTGCATGGTAAGACTAGGCCCAGCACCGCTCAAACATGCAGTGCTAATGCAAACACTGCGTAGCCCTAAATCAAGCTGGAAATCAAGCAGCACAGAACCCCGGTACTCAGATGGAATCCATCCACACTGCAACGCCCTATCAGTCACGATGGGTTTGGCCTACGCAACGCTATGAGCCCAGCTTCAGTGCCCCGGAAGTCGAAGAGCTTAGCACCAGTCTTGGACTCCCCGGTATAGTGGGGAAGGGGAAGGCGCGCGCTGATGACTCAACGACACGCTCCAGCAATCTCCCCGACTTCAAAAGTCCTGCTAGCACTAATCTTCATGGTAAGCTCATGGGTCGAGCTCTCGGTAAGCCGTTTACTGCTAACGCTCTAGCCCGCTTTCTTAACGTGCAGGGTGTCTCAGATCATACGGCTATAGGACCTCAGAATCTTCATGGCTATGACTTTGGCACGCAACAAGAGCGGGAGGTTGGAGAAGATCCGCCTACCAGAACTGTACAACCACCTCCCGGATTTGCTGGAGAGCGTCCCCGCGAGATTGTTGAAGAAGATCAAGCTACTAGAACTGTACAGCCGCCCCCTGGATTTATCGGAGAAAGTTCCCGCGAGATCTTTGCTGAAAAGCGCGGCACCAACTTTGCGGATATCTTGGAGCCGCAACTCGTGACTGCAGGTCCTTCAGCGTTTAGACGCCCTCGCCGATTCAGCGATCTCCAGTCCGCCGTCCAAGCCCTGCAACAGAGGAGCCACGCAAACCGCCTACTACCCAAGAGAGTCACTCGCCCCCGAGCAGCCACCCGCACCAAGCGTTCCGACCAAGGTCCCGAGCCCTCCTCCGCAGATATCTACCCAGACGATGCACCCTACCCATCTATCCGCCGCCCATCCTACGTGCCAGACCCTGCCCTCGTTTTCCAGGACTACCCCCCGCACGACCGCGGCTTCAAACCCCAAGACACCACATCCTGGCCCACCCCCGCAGAAGTCTACTCCGAAAAACCCGCCCAAGGCCCCGCTCACCCCAGTTCTTCCACCAAAGAAGACATCGAACCGGAATTCGATCTCTTCAAAGATCACTACTATCCTACTGACGCTGATATCCATGACCCTGACGCGGACATCGATGCTTTGCTCAAGGCTATCCCGCATCTTTTGGATCTCGACGTGCCAGAACTGGAGTGTGATCCGCGTCCGTTGACGCCGGGCCAGATTGACGGATCGCGGTATGGGATGCGGTTTCATGGTATTGGGTTGGGGGATAGGTGGATGGGCCCGGAATTGAGTGGTGATCCGAACATCCAGGTTCGGTGGTGATTTGGTGCGGGTTGGACACTGGGATAGATCTGACCTGAGGTTGGGATTACTAGTGTACTTGGTATTATTTGGGCTTTATGCCCTGGGATCTGTTTGCCCTGCTGTCAATGCAACTAGCAGAATCAGCACGAGGGGATTGGAGCAGGGAAAATGATTGGAATGGAATAGGAGGATCAAAATATGTCGGCTCAAAGAATCCCAACCACGAATTCTTTTGAGATGGACTGTATGGTTATAAGTGGCCGGCAGAAGAATAGGATTCAATAAGAATACTACTACACACAAATGCCAAAAGAATATGCATAGGTCTAACGAGGTCTACACTTCCATCCACCAGTACCCACCAGTGCCCCCCAACGCCGCCATAGCCAAGTACCCATTCATGTCATCATTGCCAGAACATAGCCCATCTCCACGAATCAAGGCCTGCCTCACATCCGTTTTTTTTTTGCGATCTCCTCCTCTCACCACGAACAAGAATTAACACATGACTTTGGATTCAAGAGCTAAAGACCATACTGCTATTGCGGCTGCGAAGGTGTTGCAGTGCCAGAGCCGTTGGAAGGAGGAGTTCCCAGTCCAGACAGCGGACTTACGGTGCCACTTGGCGGGACGGGAATTTGAATATCCTCGGGACTACCGGGGACCATTGACTCGGGGAGGTCGGGGATCTTGATGCGCTTTGCGACGTTGTTGTAGGATGAGGGTATGATCTAGGGAATGGTAAGCACTGTGAATGAGGTATTGCAGTCGTAGAGGGAAGCCTTACCTCGATAATCTCATCACGGGGAAACTCGAGTTTGGGAATGTCTGCTGCATTGCATGCCATAAGGTATCCATAAAGCACACGAAGCACGGATTCGTGGGCGATGATCAGAAGATCATTTTCTTCGCGCTCGAGCTCGAGAATGATGGGCTCCATGCGTACGGCAAGGTCGTGGTAAGACTCTGCGCGGGGGTATCGGTGATGGTATGGATCCACCTCGTGCTTTTTGACTTCCTCGGGGAACTCTTCTCGAATCTTGGCTTCGGACATCTTCTCGCATACACCGGGGTTCATCTGGCTCATTTGAGACCGCTGCCTTACCCGGTATCCCATGGAAGCTAGAACCTCTGAAGTCTGGACAGTCCTTCGACGTGTCGAGGTCCAGATGGTCAATGGTTTTAGAGACGCATCTGTCGCTCCAGACTCGATTAACTTCTGCTTTTCTTCCTCACGGTACTTCAACAACACTTCGCTCATCTTTCTTGCGTACTCGTGACCCTCTGGTGAGAGATTGGCATCGGCTTTGTATGAATCCTCCTCTCGCGTTGTTCCGGCACGTGCAAAGTATGTTTGCCGTGACTTGATGTGGAGATTGAGCAGGTAAAAGACAATACGCTGTGAGAGGTATCCAAATGCGCAGTTGTTTACAACAACCCGCTCGCCAGCATTGATCATCTTGATCCAATGTAGGTCCGTCTCCTCCATAGTCTCGAAATGAGGTATCCGTGCATTGATACGTGCCAGGTAGTCTTGAACTGCGTCCTCATCCTTCCAACCCTTGTAATCTGGTGAAGAAATCTTAACGCGACGTACATTTTCCTGGATGATGCGTTCGTCTGTGCAGTGTGATTCGATGAAGATGGTTTGGATTCCATTCTTTGCGAACTCCTTGGCTAACGACCGACGGCCCTGGCTGATGGCGTTGACGGCATCGTAAATAGCCACCTGACCTTTGTCGTTCTCTAGAAAATGATAGATATCGTCGCGGCATTTTTTCAAAATCTTGTTGCGAAGCAAGACGGACTGTGGTGCTGCGTTGAGGAAGAAGTAGTCTTCAGGTACGTCCATGCCCGGACTTAGCGTAGCGCGACGGTAGTCGCCAAGATGAAACACGTGAGTCTTGACTCCGAGCCAGCGCAGGTAGCGGGCCAGGGCAACAGAGGTGTGCGTCTTTCCTCGAGCCGGGAGTCCGCATGTGGCGATGACTATCCTGCCTGAATGGAAGAGGCGGCCCGACTCTGTGCTATAGAGTTGGGCAGGCGCCATTTCTTCCCTAGCAGGCAGGTCGTGGATTGCATCGACAGCTGTACTCGACCGCCGCCGGAAGCGGGGTGAGTTTGCGTATATCTCAGCGGTGCTATGCATGGTGAGTGAATGTTCTCTTGGAGCCATGTGCAGCGCTGCTGCTCGAGCATGGCCGCGGAAAGTGGGGTCATAGCACTCACAGTAGGGTGTCCATAGTTGCAAATAGGTAAAGTCTACAGGGAGAAGAATTGAAGCAAGAAGGAAGACTGCGGACTGTAAGATGAAAGGGAAACAGCCACTCGTTAAGAAATGTGAGTAAGGTATGGATGCTTCAAGAAGGTCACGGTTCCCCGGTAGTCCAAAGGTGTGCCGAGCGACGTCAGCGAGCAAGGCGCGACAACCCGCGACAGTTCAATGTAGCGATTCTACCAGGCCACGTCGCAGAACTGTCTGAGAAGAACCAGTCAGTGCTTTTTCTTTTGGAGGATTTGGGAGTCGAAGGGCCCAAGGCGCAAATGTCCGCTGCCGTCATGTTGGGGAGCCAGCCCTCCAAGATAACGGATTCGGGCGCTGCGTGGGCTAGCGCCTATTATGTCATCAGTAACTTGAGAAAATGTTCACGATATCATCACTGCCCAGCGCCCGCGACGCATCACAGCATCCCCTCACCCACCTGCTGCCATTTCCAATCCCCCCTGTGCCGGCCCTCCCATATACATAGGGAGCTTCTACTTGGACCTCGACGCACACTTTCGTCATGGCTACCCCGCTGCAGCTCAGCAACCCGGCGCAGGAACAGGCTGTCGCTGACATCCTCTCGCGGCCTCGCGCAGCCAATACCGGCCCGTTCGCACAATTCCTCAACGTATACGATGCCTTTCAAGACCGGAGAGAGGCATTGGGCCTCAGCAACCCCGGCACAGTGGAAAACATTGCCCGCGAGGTCCAGCGCGATGTCTTTCTAAACAATTCCAGCTTTTCGGGCCTGCGCGCCGAACTCACAAAGGCATTCAGCGCTGCCCCGCTCTTCCAGGTTGCCCACTCGCTGTCTATGGGGTCGCAGGTCATGCCCCCGTACTCATACATGGTTCTTTACGGATCACCTAGGGTGCGTCACTCGCTTGCTGGGCTGTTTTTAGCATACTGACATTTTGCAGGTATTCATGCAAGGAAACATTGACAATGAACTCGCCTTCTCCGGCCGCTTCAACTGGCGCTGGACGTCAGCATTCGTTTCCAAGGCCGCTGTCCAACTCACTTCCCAAGGCAACATGGTCTCCCTTGAGAACGACTACACGGGCGCCGATTTTTCCGCTTCCCTCAAAGCCGTCAACCCCTCGATACTTGATGGTGGTGTTACCGGTATGCTCATGGGGAGCTACCTTCAGTCCATTACCTCAAGACTCGCACTCGGCATTGACGCTTTCTGGACACGCCCCGCCATGGCATACCCACCGGAACTCAATGTTTCGTATGCAGCGCGCTACAGGACTGAAGACTGGATGGCCTGCGGCCAGATTATCCCTGACCGTGGTGTGTTGGAAGCCTCATACTGGCGCAAGCTCACAGACAAGGTCGAGACGGGTATCAACTGCAACTTGGCGTTTGCTGGTATTGGCCCTGGAGGCCCCATGGCTGGCCCACAGAAGGAGGGAAATGTCACAATCGGTGCCAAATACGACTTCCGTCAGTCTTCATTCAGGGCGCAGATCGACAACCAAGGCAAGGTAGCTTGTCTGCTAGAGAAGATGATTGCGCCACCGATTCGCGTGACCTTTTCAGGCGAGATCGACCACAAGCAGGTACGTCATGAAAAAAAATTCAAGTTTCAATGAGCAATGCTAACAAGATGCAGAATGCTGCTAAGCTCGGTTTGGCCGTCGCGATAGAAGCAGCCGACGAGGCTGTCATGGAGCAGCAAGAACAACAGGGTGCCGCAATGTCAGCCGGTGCGATCCCCTTTTAAACGCCTCCCCACTCACACCCATGTATCGACTATAATACCATGACTCTTCTCTTTGCTGTATTACCACCTTTCTTGGAGCGAGCGCAGTCTGGGTAGAACCTCTACCCCACCATCTGCGGATTGGTTACGGTACTGCATGCGCGCCGATAGAGTGAATGTTTTTTGCTACAGCATCTTACGAATGTAAAACGGCGCAATGTTCACATGGAATGGGCTACGAGCGCTTGGTAGACCGGACCATGGCGGTTTATGTTGTACGCCAGATGATTTCGGAAATCGAGGTGAATGTATTTGTAAATAGAGTGGCCGTGGGGCACCCAAAAAACGAAAATCAAAAATACTGTAAGCAGCTACACTCTTCACACTTGGGTTTCAATGGCAGCCATTCGTGTGTGACGCAATAAATTATCGTGGAGTCGAGAAATATAATACAGATCGTCAACGGCTGGGAAAAAGAATTGCCGGTTTCCGCTACATGTACATGATCATTCCCGTCCCATGCACCAATCCCACTATCGTAACAAGCCAAGTAAGAAACCGTCGGCGCTTGTGCCCGGTGAGAGCCCATTCGTCGGAAATGCGACAAATGAGGGGAGATGACAATTGTTTTTATTTTACTGGTTTTACAAAGCCGGCTTTGCGCCCTGCGGTTGGCCTGGAAGTGGCGCACCGGGAGCCATGAACTATTAAGAAAAAGTTAGCATATCAGAATATGGGGTTGATAGTACGCAAGCAATATGTTGGCCAAGAAGAAGAACTGCCTCTTTCAACAAATAAGAAACGTACCTCATTCTGCGCGCGCTGTGCCTGTAACTCAGCCCTCTCCTGCTCAACAATCATCTGCTCCTCGCTGTACGCCAAAGCCCATGGCACACCCAACAGCAGCGCACTGGTGCTCACTACCCACAGCGTCTTGCCGCCCATGCTCAGGCCGCTCTTGAACCACGACGAGATTGTGCTTGCTTTTGACGAGACGGAGCGCCGTGTGCTGGCGGGAATCATATCTTGCAGCGCTGAAAGGCGCTCGAAAAATGTCTCATCGGGCTGCACCGAGTGGACGGACGAAGTATCGGAATCTGCGGTTTTGCCATGGTTAGCGATTGCTGCGGGTGGGTGCGAAGCGGGTAAACTGGATTTGTGAAGAGGCAGGATTGTGGTATCGTACCCGAGTCCGTGTCCCAGTCCTCATCGTCAACGGGACCTTCCTGCTCGCGCATAAACTCCTCGTCGGTGACTTCTGTGAGCTGAACCATTTTGACGGAGTTATATGTGTCTAATTGATGAGATAAAGAGTAGAAGGTGGCGGTTGGATAGAGGCGGGGGTGGAGTTGGCGATGGGTGGTGGTGGTATCGGGCCTCGAGCTTTGTCGCTTGTGACGATGATTGCGATGATGAACTTTTAGTGCACGGGCCGCATGTACTTGCGCTAGACG